>PVIH01002914.1:0-69990 GCA_004025045.1 Sigmodon hispidus
TGGTGATGGTGATGGTGGTGGTAGTAGTGGATGTGGGGTGGTAATGGTGGGGTGGTGATGGTGATGGTGGTGGTGGTGATGGTGGCGGTGATGGTGGTGGTAGTGGTGATGGTGGTAAGGCAGTCTCAGCCCTAGCTGAGGAGCTACTGGCATGGTGACTTCTTTTTTAAGTGACACAAATTAAGCATACTATACAGTCAGTTAGGGGTCAGAGAGGACTGTCTGCTATCCTTGTTCCCTTGAGGGCATGTCTGTGAAATTTATCTTTAAATTTATTTGTGAATAATCAATTTTTAAAATTTCAACCTGATGCCTACATCCAGACAGTCTGAGGAGGAACTATCTTTGATGAAATAAATGCATCAGGCATCCTTACTGTTAGTTCCTCGCGTAAAAGCAAGCACACGCTAACAAGGCCACGCATGGTGTTTATTTAAGAGAAAAGTCCCAGGCGGGTAAAGAGACAGAGGGGCAAGAAAGAAATCAGGGAACAGAGAAGAAAAGGGCCCAGCACAGGCTTGCAGCCGCTTAAGGGAAGGGGCGTGCACGCTTATGCATCATGGGTCCAGGGAGGTGCTTCCTTATGCAGTGCCACAGGGTTTATGTAGCCACGCCCATGGGCGTGCTTCCGTGCAAGGTGCATCCCACCTGAGCCAGTAGGCTCAGCTACGTGGAATGCCAGGAATCCTTACACTTCCCACCTTAGAACAAAGAGATGAGACTACATAGTACTTCCTCAATAAAAGTCTGTGCAGTCGACAAACTGACTAAAAACATGGAGGCACAGTAGGAACCGGATTGCTCAGGATGGAATTACTTCTCTATACAGCTATGTCTTGCTAAGGCCAGGGGTAAGCACAGGCTGTAGTCTCTATGTGTGGGCAGATCATTTGCTCAGGTCAAGATCCTTGAAGTCAGGCCTTGTTTTAAGCCTTATGATTCCTGCCACGGCCAGCAAGACCGATAGAAGAGCAGGCGCCATGGAGGCGAGATCGGCTTATGACGTCTGTCCATCCTTTGGGTGCCTATCAGAGTCTCTTTGTGTCCTGGACTGGAAGCGAAAGTGAAGATAGAGTTCAGGCGGGGAAAGCGAGGTATGTGATGCAATGGATGCTCTGAATGTGATCCAGCAAAAAGAAAGGTAAAGGGTTACACAGAGGTGGAGTCTGAGGGGAAAGTCACCCCAGCCATTCCATCCAGGCACATGTTAGTCTGCAGTCTGTTTTCCTCAGTAGATCAGGGTATGTATTGGGGGAGCAAATAGTCTTCCCAGAGCAACAGGGAAAAGTTACTGAGAAGAATCTTAAAAAACGGTCTCATTATCCTTCTTAACAAACCAAACCATAAAGTATTAATATTAACCAACAGTTAAAGGACCTCTGTGGTCTTTGCCTACAAACAGCACTACACGAAGAACAGCAATGTACTTCTTTTACCCATCCATCCTTTGGGCCTTCCAAGGTGACACAGCAACCAGTTTCCTGGGAGAGAGGGTCAGAATAGCAAGGTAAGGACAGCAGCAGCTCTCCAGGTTTTGAGTGGCAAGCAAGGTGTGGGGTACTTTTAGTGTTTTCATGCCCTGCTCCACTAGTCCCAGCCCTTTGGCAAAGAGAAGGGCACCAACTGGGACCTTGCAGTCCCTCGACTCAGCACAAAGCTTCTTTAGATTAGTGCCCAAACTAATTTTTATGACATGTCATTCCAGTAAGGGCTCTACTGCATTTCACAGATGGGCTTCCCCAGATAGCGACTGTGGCTTGGCCCAGTTGGGATCTGGCTGGATTAGGGAAATCGAAGCTGACAGCTGGTCTTTTTGCATGAGAGCATAAAGCCTCTGTTGTTGGAGGAAGCAATGGGGGCTGGTCAAACCCCATGGCCAAGTAGGAGGGCTTGCTCTTAGCAGTGGCCAACATTTCCCAAGCTAAGATGACTTTAAAAAAAAAGAAAAACACAAAGATCGCACAAGTATAGTTTCACTGTACATGGCCAAATGAACTCAGGCCTTGCCAAAGAGGCCAGAGTAGACAAGAAAGCAGGCCAGTGGAGCATGGTGTGGGAACACAGGATCAGCTTCAAGGAGCCCACCCAGAGGAGGTGGAAATCTCAGATGGTCTCCAGTAAGGACCTTGGTTTCCCTAGAGCAGTGAGTGAGTCACCTCTAAGTCTCCTCAGGGGGAGATTGGTCCACATTATCAGCACAAATAGAGAACAAGAAAGATTTGGGAAGCTTATATTCTGGAAGAAAGACCTGGATATATTTGGAAATAAAACATCTAATAAAAATGTACATGTATGTATCTATTTGTGTGACTGTGTTTGTGTGTGTGTATGTAAGGCACACACTCACTGTCTAGTCAATATACTAAAAGCTTAATGTTTCTAAACTGATCCAATTCCACAATACTCTTGGCAAACGGCACCTTTTTTTTCTTTGTGTTTATGGAGAGGCCACTGAGGCTTAGGGAGATCAGCTACCCTATGAGCTACTCTGGAAGCCTGACCAACATGAATATCAGTGTTTTTCAAATTCTAGGACATAATCCACTAATTACTGTAAATCCACTTATGGCCACTGATAGGCTTTTGCTAGAGTAGAAATCTTAGAGAGTTCTACATACAGTATGGATAAGAATTGCTTCCTTATGAATCGGTTCAGTACTGCACATGTACATCATGGTTTGCAGCATAAAATGCAGCAGCCAGCATAGCACAAGATTGATTTTTATCTGGTTTTGAACTTTATGTAAAGGAAGTTATGCATTGTGTGTTCTCTGGTGTCTGGCTATTTTCAGTCAGCATTATTTTTTTAATGAACCAACATGACTGCTGCAATTCATTCATTTTTTATTTTTTATTTTTATAGAATAATATCTCATTTTTTATCCATGTATCTTCTTGTTCCAACTCCCTTCCCCCTCCCAATCCTTCCTAGTCAGCCTTCAGCCTCCCTCCTCCCCAATCCCCTCCCCTCCACAGAAAGGGCAAGAGGTCCCAAGGTGGATCAGTTTAGCATTCCCTCCAGGCAAGTCCGATTTCCTCATCCTAATATCCAGACTGGATTAGGTGTTCCTCTGGAGGGAATGGATTCCAAGGTGCCAGCCCATGCACAGCCACACAGTCTGATCCTTCCCCTTGAGGCTCCACATATTGTCCATGCTAGTGGACAGTTGCCTAGCCTTGGAGGGCTTAGTTCCTTATCCAGATGGTTCCCAGGTGGCTGTTCTTGATTCAGTGAGCTCTTCAGAGCTCCAGCCAACCATCACTGTGAGAATTTTCCTCATAGTCCCTATACCCTTGCTCACATTGAGTCTCCTCCTCTGCTATCAGCTGGACCAGGGACCCAGTGCTCAGACATGTATCCCTGCCTCTACCTGTATTCACTGTTAGATGTAAATTCCGTGATGGCACTTAGGGTGGTTATTCATTTGGTTATGGGGGAAGTCCTGTTTTGGAAACACCTTCCCTTTTGGTTGTTGATCTAGGCAGGGACATCCTGTGAGTTCTTGGAGGTTTTCCTAGCACCCAGGCTTTTTCCGACCCCATATTATGCTGTATTATATTATGTATACAATACACATGTGATGTGTCATATGACTTCATACTTTTTTAAATGAGTCTCCTGTGGCTAACATTGAGACTATTTTCATTCTTTAAAAGCTACTGTATACTCCATGAACACTCTCATATTTGCCTTCCCGCAAACATTCATACACATACATATAGGGTGCCCAGAGGCATAGAACTGCTGGGTTATTGGACATGTGGGAATTCATCATTTGTAGAAATTGTCAGTGGTTTTAGAAGTAGTTAAATACTTCAAATAGACCAGTAGCTTAAATGTTTTTTTCTTTCTGTGAATGGCAGTTCAATGTTAGAAATATACTGACTTATATAAAAACTGAAGGAAGATGTGACCTGCCACAGAAAAATACAGAGCTGCCTGTGGACATTATACACCCTCCCATTCTTCACCCTTCCACCACCTTCTACAACCCTGAGCAAGACAGGGCTGGGGCTAGGCTGGAAAGAATAGCTGCTTCTAATAATCTCAAGTGGGAGTGTGTCTGGTGGGCTGGCTTCTCTGTCCTGCTCTCTGTGTTGGAAGGATTCTCTGTCATGGAAGGTCTGGCTTTCAATGTCAGAAGGACCCTCTGTCACGGAGGAGGAGGATCCTGCTTTTAATATCAGAAGGATCCTCTTACCATGCCTGCCCTCTTTTGTTTCCATTGACTCCTGGGTTCCCCAGTCACTGTCATTGGCCATCCACCTGGTCATTAATGCAGTAAAAACCTAAAGCTATCTCCATCCAGAGAGACCTCTGGCAGTACGACAGTCAACTGACAGCACCTTAGAAATGAATAATTTTTGTATTGAGGGAAAAGGTAACAGTATGCAAGAGAGATCAGCAAAACCTCCAGCCAACCCAGAAATGACTGTTTTTCAAGGGAGAAAAATAGACAGAAAAAATAGACAAAGTTCATAGTGCCAGTTGGGCTCAGGGTTCTAGGTGAGCTTGCTGCAGATGGTAATGAGGCCCCTCAGGTTACGTATAATAGTCTCTTGTTGGCACAGAACAATCTCACAACAACAATCCCTCTAAAGAATGGGCCCTTCTTTGTTCTTGACACAGATGCCAGGAACAGAACTGTGCAGCATGCTCTGAGAAGCCACATAGTCAAACAACTTCCAGTCAGGTCAGCCTGTCCATATCTCTTGACCCACAGGGAGGCCACAGAACTTGAGAAGGAGCACACACAGGGCAAGTGGCAATAGATGCTGTGATCCACTCTGGCTTCTGCTGCCCAGAGTGCCCAGCACTCCTCAGTTTCTCCTTTAACACCACAAAAGTTCCAAATGAATCGAGAGTCCAGATCTTCCATTTATACTAAGAACTGTATCTTCAATTATACCAAAACCTAGACATTGTTCAAGATGGGTTAATGCAAGTTCCATGTGGCATAAAGCATTTGAAACATGGCTATCCAAACTGGGATATGTTGGAATCAAAAACTATATAGAAGGCTTCAGATTTGGCTTAACAATGTCTAAATGCAAAATATTTTATCAATAATCTTATATTGTTATATGTTGAAACATTGAAATAACAGTGTTTGGAAAATATTGAACTAAAGAGAATATATCACTAAAATCCAGTTCTATCATTTTGGTTTCATTTTTTAATGTTGTTACCAGACTGTTTCAAATGGTATATGCATCTCTAATAACACAGAGCTAACGCCATCTAAAATTAGACACTCCTGGTGTGCAAGTGTTCAAGTTCATTGTTCACTTGTAGGAAATAGCTTATTTTTTTACCACTAGTTTCCTTTGCAGTGAGATAACTAAGGCCATTAATGTTCTTTCTTGGTAATATTAGAAATAGATATGTTCATGTATGTAAAGCATCATTTGGAACTATGCCTGTTTCAAAATAAATGTCCCCTTAAGGTTAGATATTACCATTAAAGCATTTCTGGTCCTCTGTAAGGGAAAAAACTCTGTGGAGTATTCTCAAACCTGGTCTCCAGGGAAGCCGGGCATGGTGTGAATACAATCATTTGTGCCTCTGAGATGCTTACAAGATTAATGATGACATGTCAGGAGCGCCTGTCTTTTGATAAAGGCATCATACTGAGCCCAGATACCATGCTGCGCTATTACAACAGGCTAGATAAAACTAGATCATGTCCTATTATCCCCCAACATACAAAATTTTGGAAAGAATTTTTCCTATAGTGCCAATTAGGCCACAGATCAATGTATCATATTCTTAGTTAAGACGATTACTACATTTAAAAACAAAAACAAAAACAAAATCACAACAGTGAGGAATTTTTTGAGTCATGTTTAAAATGGAAGTAGATATACACATTAAAATGGAAATTGAAATCCATCTGGAACCTAAGAATTATTCATCCAGGTCTTACATATAATAGTCTGTTATGGTTTTTTGTCCCTCGAACTGTTGGTAAGATCCCAGCTTTAGGCTACAATGGTGCCTGCTGTTCCCAACTCATTGAAAAACAAGTTCTGATCTTTTCCCTTTAAAGTATTCTGTTTCCAAGTACTTGTCTTAGAGAGAGAGAAAGAGAGAGAGAGAGAGAGTAAGAGAGAGAGACAGAACCATATTCTATTGCTATAAATTAGAAACAATGAACTTCCCCTCTTAATGCTACATTATTTACTGTTTAGATATAAAAAAAGAGTAAGGATAGTATTGAAGAGCAAATAATTCCGATGGATTCACAGAATTAAGAAAAAAGATTATAAACTCATGCTTTCAGCTAATAACAGTAAGGTTTTTGTTGAAGGCTAAGAATGTGGAATTGAATTATTCAAGGGTAGAAGGAGAAATGGCAAAGTCAGGCAAGAAATTTTGACTGGGATGCTGTCCCTAAGCCCTGAATAATTTCAATATGTTCATTGTATACCGACTCTGAATGTGTTGATCATGTAGAATTCTGATAGAGATAGGTAAGCGGCTTTCTAAGGACAATGAACACAGGCCTATGGCATGGCTGGACTGGAGACATAGCAACAAAAATGACACCTTCAAGTCTCATCTCTATTAGTCCTCACAGCTCTGCAATTGTGTTGATGATTCTTTGGCGTTATATAAATTTAATTTCATCATCTCAGACCCAGAGGTCTAATCCCTAAAACAACAGCAAAAGAGAAGAATATCACAATGAGTTAGTGTATACATGTGAATCCTAGACAGGTCCTGTTATAATGTCATGTGACATTTAATATTAAACCACAAATGGAAGCCACACAATCACTATCCTTGACTTGATCTGGTCTGAAAACCAGAATGGCATGATCAACATGGCATTAATGAAATCATTTGTAGCGACTTCATTAATAAGATAGGAGCCAGTACTGTCACTGACTTTTGCAGGAAAGGGAAAGGGTGCCCACAGTCATTGGTGTACGTGACTTTATCATATTCCCTCAGTCCTCCGTTCTGTACTTGTCCATCTCTCTGTCTTTGCCCACCTGCAAAGCCAACCTAGCAAAGTTTGGATGCCACGGAACTAGGAGGAATAATATAATAAGCAAAATGATATTTTGTTTGGGTTTTGTCTTGTTTGAAGTGGGGGGCAGTGGAGCAATTTTATAAAATCATATCTAGCCGGTGGAGAGATGCACACCTTTAATCCCAGCACTCCAGAGGCAGAGACAGGGAGATCTCTGTGAGTTTGAAGAAAGCCTGGTCTACATGGGGAGTTCCATGTCAGCTGAGGCTATCATCTAAAAACAAACAAAGGAAGCAAAAAGTCCCACCAATATTTTAAAAATACAATCACCAAGACATTTAGAAAGGGTCCTTGGCAAGTGCCACTGAAGGTAGTGGCCTCTGCTTTATTGATAGGAAAAAGACATACAAATGCTTTTGTTTTGATTGAGAATAACCCTTCTAACTGTTCTGTTTGCTTGTTTGTTTGTTTACACACACACACAGAGGACAATTTTGTGGGTCCTGTTCTCTATTTCCATCTCATTAGTTACTAAGGAATCTTGTAAGCCTCGTACCTATTGCATGGTATAGCTGTACTAAGAAAAGCTAAAGCTCATAGTGTTCCTATCAAACAGTATCAGGGATGAGACTTTCCTTTTAGGATAAAAGACAATGAAACAGGTACAATGAAAAGAAAGTGACCAGAATGACACACAAGGAAACAAGGAATAGATGAAGCAGGGAGGAGAGGGTTTGTTAGCAGGAAGAGCTGGCTGCACAAACCTTCCCTGGGTAACAAGCTGGAGAGATAAGAGGAGACAAGCTGGGACACTGCACACTTAATAGGAGCCCAGGAAGAACAGCGGTGGGCCAGCATTATGGCTAGCTTTGTCTGCTCAGTCTAGACTGCAAGCATCAGAGTGGCTGTGGCCTCTCTTGACATCCCTCAGCTCTTCCAACTGTGTAGTCTAGAGGCTTCAGAAGCCCCTGTTGGATAAAGCATTTTATGAACTCTTATTTATTCATATACTAAATCATTATGGAACTGCAGATCAAACCCAATGCAGTGTGTAAGCTGGGCAAGTTTTCCCCCATTAAGCTGCGCACAAGCCCTTCCTATACTATTTGAGATATGCTTTTTAATTTGAATAGATGAACTTCTGAAATGATTCAGCAATGAAAAATAAACTCTGTTTACAAGTGAAGCAAAAATAAGGGGAATTTTGGAATCCTTGAAATTAGAGAAAATTTAGCTACAAGTCACTTCTAAATGTAATAGGATTTCTTGCCTTTTAAGGAAGTTGTCATTTAACTGTGTATGACTTTTGCTTGTAAGATTTTATTTATGAGTGTATACAATTAATATAGAACTTCTATGGATCTATATTTAGGTTGTATTTTCAGGATCCTCTTCAATCCTGGGTATGTTACTCACGGTACTGGTGAAAGTGGTCTTTGTGTGTCTCAGTGTCTGAAACACAAACGCAAGTGCTTTGCATTTGCTGGATCATTTAAAATGCATCAATTCATCAAATTAAAAAACCAAACAAACAGACAACCACCCCCCCAGTAATATATAATTTCTTTCTTTGCTAAGAGCTTGGGGGAGGGGAGGGTCGTTAAAAGGCAGGTGGGGATGGAGTCACGAAAGCAGTCGCAGCTGTCCTCAGATTTCTGTGAATCCCACTTGCCAAGAAAAGATATGTCCGAATGTGGCTTCTAATTGCAGGTGTGATTGTCCCCAGAGCTGTGCCAGGGACATTACCATGTTAATAGCAGGAAGTATACTTGGATCAGAGAAGCAGGCTCCTACCTCCTCCAGCAGCTGAGTCCCAGCCTTTCTCAAAGGCAGGATTCTAAATATACTGAAAGGGGGACTAGTTGCTGATCTTGGGAAGGAGTCTTTTTGCATGTTGTGGCATTGAGGGGGGGGAGAGGCAACAGATTAACCAAGGGGATCAAAATGTAAGAGAAAGGCTTGTTCACCAAGTTAAAAAGCAGAAAAGAACCAAACTAAAATAAAAATAGCTCCAATCCAGAGATCAAGAGGACTATTTTGTGTAAGGAAAGAATAGAAGTGGTCTGCCTACACTCTGCCAAACCACTAGCTCGAAGTACAGCTTTGTGCCAATGGCAGAAGCTCTGAAAGGCTCCATTATTAAGAAGTTAGCGCTTGACAGCAGCCGACTCCACCACAGCAAAACCACTCCCTTCCAAGAGACGGCATCCTAGGAGTCTTGGGTTAATTACTCAAATCTTCAAATTATCCTTCAGGGAGCAAAATGAAGCATGCAGAATCAAAAGCAGATCTGGGGCTGGGATTCTGAGAAGGAGGGTCCCTTCCCGTTTTTAAAAATGACCACATGGATTGAAGAAACCACAAGAGGGAAAAGGGATAAAGAAAAAACACACCCGTGTACCAGGCAGGCACTAAAGGCCTGGCATCTGTACAGCCCTGCAGGAAAACAAGATCTGCCCATGTCAGTACTAGAGCAGCAACGTTGGCTAAACTTCTAAAACAAGTTGTTTCGAATCAAATTGCCTGAGGAGAATCGGGGAGCAGAAACAAAGGCACCCAGGTTTTGTTGCCGAGAAATAGTTTCTCTAAACACTGGCTTCTGTAAGAGCTAATGTGCCCAACAAGTCACCTTCTACCTACTGAAATGAAAATACCGCCTGAACATTACTTTCTCTATACAAATACTTATTTCTTAACTCTACTTCCTGTTGTAGGAAGTACACTCATTTTGTTGCTGTTTCTGTGTGTTGTGTGTGCGCACGAATCTCTGTGTGAGCAAATATGTATTTATTTATATCCAGACATGTGTGTAAGTACATCGAAGCCAGAGGGCAACTGAGAATCATTCCTTGGACTCAGTTTCCCTCTCTCCCTCCCTCCTCCCTCCCCCCGTTTTGAGACAGGGCTACCTGAGATCCACGTCTTGTCAATTAGTCTAAACAGGCTGGCCAGGAGCCCCAGAACTCTCCTGTCTCTGCCACACCAGCATGTCAGCCATAGGTACTGTCTACCACACCCAGCATCTTTTCAGGGAATGAAACTCAGGTTCTTGCTCCTGCTTGGAAAGTGCTTTACTGAGTGAGCTGCCCCTTACATTCAGCATCATCCAAATTGCTGTTTTCCCACTTTTTTTTTTCCCACATAAGCTCCTGTTATAAGAGATTCCCAGAGCTTTCTGCAAGAATATTTCTCAAGCAAAGATCCTGGGCATATTTCTGCAATGGGAGAGAGCTTTACAAATTATAAGAACTTCAAACAAATTAACTCTGGTGTTTGGGTTATGGTGAGAATTTAAAATTTTATTTTTACTCATTAGAAACATGATAGCACCTTTATTGTACAGTCATTTTTATGGAGGAAGGCTTTAGTTTCTCAAAGAAGGGTTTATCAATTTACTTTTGTGAACAAGACAAAGTGTCTTTCTTTCAAGGATTTTTAGGGTTTACAGTCTTTGAAAATTAGCTACAAAGAGGGTGATATTTATTTCCCAACCAACTGATGCTCAGACTCATCAATCCACATCTGCCAATGCAGAAGCAGATTAATCATGTCCACTGATAAAGATTTTGAAAAAAATCTAAAAATTAGAGCAGTAAGTGCCTCTTAAGTCTTGGGTTTGCTGGCCTGCAAATGTTAAATTGTAGTGTAAATACCTAAATATCAAATTTAAGATATTCGTATTTGTATGTTTTAGTGCTGGGGATTGAACCTAAGGTCCCATGTATACCACATGAGTATATTGTCACCTACTTTTCATTTGAAGACATTGTTTTATTAAATTACCCAAGCAAGTTTTAAACTCTGTCTGTGGCCCAGCCTGTCCTTGAACTGTTGATTTTATCTGGATTTCCACAGCAGATGGGGTTATAAACCTGTGCCATTAGACTGAGCTGTTTAGTTTTATTATTATTGCTTAGCTCTCTATCTCCATTCAAGACACACTTGATCTCTATTTATTTTGTCTAAGAGTAACCTGAGGGAAGCTGTAGACAAGGACACGGGGCTTGAGAGGGTCTGAGAACAATATTAATGTCTGTTCAGTGTTATCATGTATGCTCACATTGTTATAGAACTGGAACCATCATTCAAATTTTTAATATTTTCAAACTAAAAATGCCATACCCACTAACCCCACCACCCAGTCTCCCCCAGTTCCTGGCAACCATTTTTCTACTTCCTGTCTCTGAGTATAACTGTCTGTCCATCATTCTTGGATGATGCTCTGAGTCTTTCAATCAAGGTAAAGTAGAAGAAACACTTGCCTTTTCCTTTGATCTTTTATGAGGTGCCCAAATCACAGTTTCTGGGTGTAGCTTTTTGGCACATCTAAAATGTTTTCCACCTCTGCTCCCTAAAATCTTTTGTCGCTCCAACAATTTATTTGCAAGGCTGCAGTGTCTCAGGATGACTCACAAAGGAAGTGCACCATGTGCTGCGGTGACAATCACAACAACAATGCAGCTGTATTTCTTAGGACTGTGGAACAGTTACGTTATTTCAACTGCTTACCAACTTTTTTTCGTTGCTGTTTTCCTCAATCTCTTGGTGATGTGATAAGAAGAGTAACACAAGGAATTGCTGGGTTAAGAGATTACTTTTTATGGCTACACCCTGTCCAAGCTGCCGCTGATGTCCGTTTCTGGCACCATGGTTCTGCTGCAGCTGGGGTCAGTGTTACCAAAGGAGCCCACGCAATCCATGTTTAACTATGTGTTGAAGTACAAGGATCAAGTACTTGTACAAGTACAAGTAGCTGGTCCGGCCTATCAGTGGGCTGGGGAAAGAGCTACCCCCACCCCCACCCCATCCCCGCCAACTGGGGAGCTGGCTCCGCCCCTCACCTGAGGGATTGGTCCCAGCTGCAGCTCCGGCTGACCACCTAGGCACAAATTCAAGGTCTTGAGTTGGCCCACCCCAGCATATCTGCCTTATCTATGACCTGTTAGAGCACATGAAAGGACTGGTCCTATAGAAGCTGCAGAATCTCCATGACAACAGCATGATATCCAGAAAAAGTTACCGTGACAGTCCAATGATGTTAGTGGGTCAGAGGCCTTGAAACTGAGCAGGAGGCTGAAGCAGTAGCTAAGAGCTCACATCTCAAATCATGAAAAGGATGCAGAAAGTATGTACTCAAAATAGGGCTTTTAAAACCCCAAATCCCAACCTCCAGCAGGTCCACACCTTCTAACAGTCCCCAAACAGACACCAACTGAGGACCAAATTTCAAATGCTCCAGATTTGTGGAGAATATTTCTTGCAAATCACCACACCAGATAATACCACCCCTGGTTATACATCTAAAGGACTCTAAGTCCTGCTACATAGACACTTGTAAATGTCCATCACTAGGTTAATGGATAAAGAACATGAGATGCATATGCAGATTGAAATTTCATTGACTCATAAAAAGTGAAATCAGAAAATCTGTGTGAAAATGGATTGGATTGAAAAAAATTATGTTAAACGAAATAAGTAAGAAAGAAAAACACCGTGTTTTTTTTTTTCTCATGTGTAAACAGGATTTAAAGGTTTGTTTGTTGTGTATGTGTGCACGCCTGTGTGTGTGTCTGTGCTTATGTGAATGTGTGTTTGCATGTGCATGCACATGCATGTGTGTATGTGTGTCTGCATCCGTATGCATGTATGTGTGTGCGTGTACGCATATGTGTGAAGAAATCAGAAAAGGAACCATTGGAGGGTGAGAAAACATATTATCAGAGGGATGGGTTCGGGGTAGGGAAGAGAATCATAAAATTCATGTAATATGGAAGCAGGAAGGCTGTTGGGGAAGGAAAGTGGCCAAGAAGAAGAGAACAAGGGACTGGGGAGGACGCTCAGAATAGGGCAAATATGAACAAAGTATGCCCGAAAACACCATGATTAAGCTGTGTTTCCTATGTTAAAACAACCACAACACTGCTACAATTTGAATAGACATGACCTCCAAAAATTTATACATCAAAAAGCAGACTTCATCATGAATTGGGGTAGGGGTGGGAGGTGGAAAGGGTTGGAGGGAGGAGAGGATAAGAATGGCATAATTATATTTGGGATTTAAAATTGCAAATAAAAGTATAAAAACACAGTTTCAGTTTCCTTGTTTCTAGTATTAGAAAGTAGGGTGTTTGTGTCATGAGTTCTGTTACCTCAGGAGTGGGACAGTAGTCTATAAAAAAGGCAGAGAAAGTCTCTTGGTCCCTTCCACCATGTGGTAGATAGCACAGTAGCGAGTTACCATCTATGGGACACAAAGTAAGCCTCCACCAGACTCTGGACTATATACTTTAAGGAATTGTGAGCAATGAACTTGTACCATTAGCCAGTCACCAAGCATAAACTTTGTTGCTGTAGCAGCCCAAATAGACTAAGGGAAATATTATTTTTGCTTAAATAAAATGTTTTAACATCAAGGCAGTAACACTATGGTATTCCCATGATTTTCACCCCACCCACTAAAAAATTAATAAAATATGATATAATAAGGTCTGGGCAAATTCTTCAATGGTAGATTCTTAAGAAACCCATTCCTTGCCCAGCCTTAACAAATGGGGAGGTGCTTAGTCTTACTGCCATGTTTTATTGATATCCATGGGAGGCCTGCCCTCTCCTGATCCAAAGAGAAGTGCATGGGAGGGGGTGGCATAGGAAGGGACTGGGAGGAGGAGGTGGAGGAAACTTGGGCCAGAGTGTAAAATAAGTAAATAAATATTTATTTTTAAAAGAAAGAAAGAAACCCCACAAAGACACCAGGAGATGAGCCCTGCAGTCTTAACATCTCAAGAATCTTATCACAGAGGCCAGTTTTTACATTTTGTCATAGGCTCCTTTCTCTTTTGTGACTCCTTAGTTCTACCATGGCATGATGGCATTCTCAACAGCCAAATAGCAATTCTTCCAAGATTACTTCATGACTTTGTATTCTATAAAGCACACGTGCACACCTTCTCCCACGAACCAGGGGCAATCTTTCAGTGCTAGGATGTTACAGCTGGCTCTGGCTCTGGTCCACAGTGATACAGCTAATGGAATGCAACCAAGTCAGCAGGATCTTTGCTGCTGGTTTGTGATGGAGTGGGTGTGAGGGACTGAGGCAAGCTGGAAGCTGAAACCTGACTGTGGTATGCCTCTTTGCAGAATGGGAGATTTTGAGAGCATCTCTAAATAAGGAAAGGTCTTCCAAGGCCACAGAGATTTGGGAGGTGCTCTTCTACCCTTGACAATCTGAAATGGACATTCGCACATTTATTTATGCAACTCTGCCTTTTTTTTCAGTCACACAATTCTCAGTATGATCGAACTATATGCTTTTCTTGTTTTGAAAGTACTGGAATTCATTGACATTTAACCTGAAAAACTCTAAGCAGAATGTCATGGAGAATGAAAGCATGAGTATTCATACAAGACCTTGTTGTACTAGAGAGTGCCCTTCAGTCAAGCATAAGAGTAGACCTGGAGTAGAAGAGGTAGTTTAGGTGCTGGGTGTTGAGTGATCCCCAGAGGCTCATATGTTAAAAGTTTACCCCCTGAGTGGTGTTCCTGGAGGATGGACCCTCTGAAAAGTAGGGCTGGTTAGAGGTTTTGTGTTATCAGCTCCTTGCCTTCACCAGAGATCATGGAGCCCTAGGCCTCTCCTCTTCTCTTGCTTTCTGACCACTAGGTAGACAAGTTAGCCGCACTCCATTTTCCTCTCATGATCTGGCCACAGACCCAAAGCCATGTAGCCAATGGACCACAGACTGAAACCACTAAAACTCTGATAATAAACAATGTTGTTGTTTGTTTATAAGCTAATTACCCCGTGTATTATGTCATTGTGATAGAAATCCAACCCAAACTATGGATATATTTCTAATACAGGCTGTAGTCCCTTAAGCTTGCCCTATCCCTGTCTTTACAGTTAACCCAGGTCACATAGACTTGAAGCTGTGTTATGCTGAGATGTAGGGTTTGAGAGGGCCAAAGTAAATCTCACATGTCAATGAAAAATCCTGTGAGTCTGCCGCTGCTCTGTGCCTAAAGCAGAAGTTACTCAGACTCATCTGAAACTAACTATGTGGGTTGACAGGGGCTTCCCAGGGGACTGGGAAAGCATTCTGTGAACTGTTTGTTGTTTTATAGTTCAGTGGGTATGTTTATGAGCCCTTCCACAAGGCCCTCACAAAACTATCTGCAGCAGCCAATGGGTGTTCTTAAGCCAAGGAACCTTCACTGGGGTAGAAAAGGAAAACAAAGCATGTTACATACCAGATACCTGAGGTGTCCAATGTTGAAGTTGGTCTAAGCTGTCTATTGATGTCTTAACACTTTCCCATGTCATTCTCCCACAGCTAAATCGGACTTCATTGTTGACCTAACCTGAGCCTTGCATATTTCCTGCTAAGAAAGGAAAAGGGTTAGGGGTTTGTGAAGGAAAGGCAAACCAGTATCTGAGACCAGTTATTACATGATTATGCTGTATTGTGAATTTGGATCAAAAATAAAATGAGGCAAGTATGCTCGTGTGTAAGTAACTTGTAAGTCTACCACACAGTCTGTGTACAAAACAGATAGAAGGGAGACTGAAGAAAGGCAGCCAGTTCACAAGATTCAAGGGAACAGCTTGTGACTCAGAGAAACAGCTCTGGACACATCTTAAAATGAATTAAACATCTAATGACAGCATATTAAGTTGCTTAGAAACAAGCAATTTGGATAGGAATGTGAAGGGGGAAGCTCAGAAAACGTGTCCTTAAACAGTCTAGAAAGTACAAAAGACCTTTTTGATTTCCAAAAGGTAATAATTTCATGGAAATAGTAAGGAGAAAACAGCCCAAGCATTGTTACCAAAGTTTATAGAACATAATAGTTATAATAAAAATTCTTTCCAGTCCTATGAATGCAGAAAGACAATGTTTATTTTAATAAACCCAACAGTTCATCTTCACCTCTTCAGGAATAGAATTCTGTATATCTGGCTTGGTGCCTCCCCACCCTGGAGAAAAGTGCTGAGAGATTTGCAGGGGAATTGGGGGGTCCACAGGAGACTACTCAGCTGTGCTAGTAGGCACCCCCTGGCTTCACTAATAAGACCTATTTTTAATATGCAGGAAGGCTGAAATGCTAATGGACAGTCAACTATCAGCCTTTAAAACGAGCAAAGTAGATAAACAAATATCCTAATTTTATTAGCAATTATCTTTTGGCTTACAAAGTTATCTCCTCTTATAATCTGATTGGTGCCTTTAAATTCTACAATTAGGAACCTATCACCTAGGCAAAAACATTAGTCTCTATGTAAAAGGACAACCAGGCAGTGGTAGCACACACCTTTAAATCCCAGCACTCAGGAGTTCGAGGCCAGCCTGGTCTACAGGGTGAGTTCCAGGACAGCCAGGGCTACACAGAGAAACTCTGTCTCTGGGGAAAAGAAGAGAGAAAAAGTACACATAAGGGTTGGGAAGATGACTGAAGGGTGAAGTGTTTACCACATTAAGCATGAGGATCAGAGATCAAATCCCCAGCAACAATCTAAATGCAGGATGGCTGAGGCACTTGCCTGTGATCCAAAGCATAGAAGAAGGTGGGAATGGGATCCTCTGAGCAAACTGGTCAGCTAGATTACCAGTGTCCTCTGAGTTCAACTGATGAATCCTGGATCAAGTAAGTCAGAGAGTGATCACAAAAGACATTGGCACCAACCTTAAAGCTACATGTGTGCATGCGCATGCACAAGAAAAAATGAAAAGGGACAAACACATAGAATAACTGTTACTAAATCTTTTTGTCAACTGAAAAATAGGCTGGCATATTATAGTAAGTGATTTCACATACCAAGACTTGAGAGACTGAGTCAACAGGTATTTTTCTAAATTCAGACTTTGCCAGGAAAGGGCAGAACCCTGGAGGGCGAGGAACTCTTAGAAGCAGGAAAAGAGCATCCACCAGTCATTCTGGCTCAGTGTCGGATAAATATTCTTTGTCCAGTACAAGAAAGTTAGCTCCAAAGCATCTCTGGGATTGCTTACCTCTTCAGAGCAACCATACTTTCAACTCTTCACTAATACCAGCCTTTAGATGCCCCGAGAATCACTCTGCCCTGAGGTTTTCTGTTCATCGTGGACACTGCTTCTTCATCCTTCAACAAACATGGGATGATGGTACTGACCAGTGTAGTTTTTCCTCTGGAGACAAACTAAGGAGAATAGGTGAGCACACATTGCTTTGTTTATAGTCCAGTCCTCCCCAGAGCCATCCAGTATGTCTCCTTAAGTGCTCAATTTTGCTTCAGAAGTACATTTTCCCAAGTAAACTGCTCAGAAATTAAAGAAAAAATATAGAAGGTTTCCCATGATACTTTCGGGGCTTTCACATGTCCCATTAAATTATCTAAAAAACAAAAACAAAAAACTGTTTCTAGTGGATTAATAATAATATTGAGTTATATACAGAAGTGTATGTGAGTCATTCCTTGTGCATTATGTATTAAAAGATTCTAGAAAGACCAGAAGATTTTCCTTGCATGCTAGCTGGATTCAGTTTCCTCTAGAGGAATGTCATGAGTTTCCAGTTTTTCACGTGCATGCCATGCTATTGCATACCCAGGAGTCCTCTTGCTGAATTTCTTGGTTTATAGTTCCTATAATGAGTGTAGGTGTGGAAAGACTTTCAAACCACAATTAAGAAAAATAAATTTGGGCCATCCTAAGTAAGAAAGAAACTTGGGTTCAGATAACTCAGTAACCAGTACCAAGCATTGAGCAGGGGATTAACTTGTCTGCTACAGCTTAAATGGGAACAGACATCCACAAAATCCAGAGCCATTCAACTCACTACCTAGACTTTGGTTAATGTCCAGTAGAAGACTGTGTTTTCTCAAAGTCACTGGCTGGTGAATGCCAACAAAAGCAAGACACCATGGCTAAGTAAATCTAACTGGCAAATAGTGGACTGCCACCATGATAATTGAAATTTTATTTTATGCTGTTGCCATGTCTCAGTTATGGATTGTCTGATTAAATTAGCTCTCTGCAGAGAACTTACGGTGTTTTCAACAACTGTGTGATATTCTGAACTTTATATGTAGATTTAGGCCATATGCTTAACTTTATATATTTTATTCTTTTTTTCACAGGGAAAAATACCTTTAAGTCCTTTAGGCTGGAATAATTTGACCATAAACTAATAGAAAAACAAGGAGGAAGAGGAGGAGAAGGGGCAGAGGACTAGAGGGAAGGGGAGACTAAGAACCAGGAGGTCGAAGCAGGCAGGTAAAGAAAGAGGAGGGATTTATGCAGAACAGTGACAGAGAAGAGCACCAGCGTGTGCTAGAAGCTGCCTGCGCCTAAGGCTCTGGTCTTCAGATAGCAGAGCAGTCTGTTTCTACCTGACATTTTCATTGCTTCTGGACACTATAACCTTCAGATGAGTGGGAAGGGAGTCTCTAGGAAATTAGAATAAAGTGCTATTTCTCAGAGGAGTGTGGAAGGAGAAGTTTATCTGTGTATCTTATATTTACATAAGATAAGGATGTTGTAGATAAACCGAGAAAATTGACTTTGAGCTCATCCCCTTAAAGGCTTGGGAGAGTCACCAGGAAACTGCTTCCTGTGTTGACCAAGTGCTCACAGGGATTCTGAATCCAGGATCTTTGACATCTCAACTTGAAAACTGTTCTACAAGGTGATGTTTCCACCAAATCACCACTGGACATCTGACAGGACTGCCCCAGAGGCCACTGCACAGTAGAGCCGAGAGGCATAGCTCTCCAGCCTCTCACTCTCCTTTCTCCTCGTTTTCAGGTTTCAGACATATTCTTTCCTTTCCCCACTTAGCCCTCATAAACTCATAGGGAGTGGTGCTGCTAGGAGGTGTGGCTTTTTTGGAGTAGGTGTGATGTTGTTGGAGGAAGTGTGTGAAGTCTCCGATGTTCAAAGAATGCCCAGTGTCACCGTTCACTTCCTGTTGCCTGTGGTTCAAGATGTAGGACTCTCAGCTCCTTCTCCAGCACCATGTCTGCCGGCATGTTGCCATGCTTCACAAGTGATGATAATGAGCTAAACATCTGAACTGTAAACCACCCCAATTAAATGTTTTCCTTTATATGAGTTGCTGTGGTTGTGATCTCTCTCCACAGCAACAGAAATCCTAAAACAGCATCTAAATAGAGAATATCACACTAGATTATTTAATCAGTCAATAAGACCTTCTCACTGCTCTCTTCTTTAAATCCTTGTCTTATTTTAATTTTTGTTTCAGTCTTTTAAAGCTTGTAGTCCTATTATTTTTTACTTTAATTTGTATATGTTTATTGGTGGATAGATATTACTGATAGAGAAACCTTAGGAGCGATGCTTGGTTATGGTGAGGTCTATGTGCATGATGGCCCAGGTTTGATGCTAATCAGCCCCTATTTTCCCAATAGTAAAATATACTTTTAAAAATTAGTTACATGACTTTTAAAAACTTTCATCATATTCAGACTGTTGTGTTGGCCATGACTTGGTCTTTTTGTTTTTCATGAGAGAGACCCTGCAGGTATCCAGGCAGGGAAGAGAATGGTGAGAAGGGAAGAATAAAAATCTCAGTTTAGATCAACTCTGTCAACCTGGATCAGATGTGTAGTGTCTGATGCCAGGAGTTTTATTGTTGATATGTTTAAAACACAGTACAATTTTGGGAAAAGTTCCAGATAACAATCTTTCCAATTCCAGGTATACAATAAAGCTTAGAGTCTGACTACTTAGAAACTTTACAAAGCATATGTGACCAGGATGTGGGTTCTATTAGCTAAAGGGACGAGGATCTATCTAGCATAGAAGTCAACACGCTGTAGAGTACAGATGGCATCCCCTCTAAGGGTTGGATCTAGAGAGGGAGAGTCTAAGAGAAGATTCAGCAGTTAATCACACCATCAGCTTCACAGAGAGCCCCAATTCAATTCTAAGAACCCACATAACAAGGTACAATAATTTGTAACTCCATTTCTGGGGAAATCTTATATTTTATAGCTTCCACAGGCACCAGGCACATACATAGCCCATGAGCAAAACACCATACCATAAAATTTAAAATTAAAAAAATAAAATCTAGTTCCAGAGTTCTACATTTGCTTATGTCAGTCAGCCTGGACTATTATATCAACATCACTTAAAGCCCACAGCTGGTGTTAAAGTTTTATATGTTCTATGGATAAAGACATGGATCACTTTCTATGATATCCTACAAAACAATGTCACGTCCTTAAAACTCCTCTAGTGCTCCAGCCGTTCATCTCTTCCTCCAACTGCAGGCAACCATTTGTCCTTATTAGGTCTCCATAGTTTTTCCCTTTCTGGGTTGTTATACCAATAGAACAATACGTCTCATTTTTGAAGTTTGCTTTTTTTTTTTTTACTTAGTTACATGAATTTTAGCTTCCCTGATGCATCCCTTTGCAATCCTATCACTCAGGAAGCTGAGGCAGGAGGATTGTGAGTTTGAAGCTAACCTGGACCATACAGCAAGTTTCAGACCAACCCGAGTGTAGTTGTAAGTTTCTCTGTCCTGCCTGCCCTGTCCCGCAGCCGCTTAGTCCCAAATAGTCACACAAAGGCTCATATGAATTACAGGCTGTTTGGTCTATGGCTCAGGCTTATTACTTGCTAACTTGTATACTTTAAGTTAACCCATATTTCTATTTATATTTAACCACGTGGCTTAGTGCCTTCCTGCTCAGTACAGCATTCTCATCCTGCTTCCTCTTCATTTCTCTGGAAATTCTTTCTGACTCTTCCCTCCTTCATCTTTATCTCTGCTTGGATTTTCTGCCTGCCTCTAAGCTGCCTTGGCATAGGCCAAAACAGCTTTTTTATTAACCAATGGTAATAAAGTATATTCACAGTGTACAGAAATACATCCCACATCATCTGATAAATGACATAAAAAGACTTGTCTCAAAAAATTTCACTATCACAGATTAATAGCTCATGTCTTTAAAGATAAATAATACTTTGTTAGGTGTGCTACCAGTTCAGCAATACACACAGTGGGCTGGAAACATGGATTTATTTCCCTCAATAATGAAATCCACACAAAATTAGTACCATGAACCTAGTTGAAGATTCTAGTCCTGATTCTAGTGGTTTACAAAAGTTAGTGATGCCCAAAGTGAAGGTTTCAGTTTCTTCTCTAAACTCTTTGCTGGGTACTCACTGTACTAATGACTTTAGTAAGACTACCTCAATGCAAATGGGTTGGGGTTTTGAATTTTTTTGTTTGTTTGTTTGGTTGGTTTTTTTCAGCCTGTCATTGAAATGTATTCTGGTTTCATTTTCCTCCTATGACAAATACTACAACCAAAAGAAATTTAAAGGAAGAAAGTGTTTATTTCAACTTACAAGCTACAGTTCATCACTGATGAATGTCAGAATAAGAAATCAAGTAGAAACTTGAAGGAAAGCCTACTTATTGGTCTATAAAACATTTCCTCTGTCCAAGGACCTCCTTCATGGTTTGAGAGGTATAGCAGGAACTATGGAAGTTGTTGCCTGCTAGCTGACTCAAAGGCAAGTTCATGCTCAGTTATCTTTCTCATACAGCCTAAAAAAGCCTGCCCATGTAGAGAACGGCATTGCCTATAGTGGGCTGGACACTCCTACAAACATTCATAGTCAGGACAGTCTGCCATAGACATGCCTACAGGCCAGTCTGATCGAGGTAACTCCTCTCTCTCCCTCTCCCTCTCCCTCTGCCTCTGCCTCTCTCTCTCTCTCTCTCTCTCTCTCTCTCTCTCTCTCTCTCTCTCTCTCTCCTTTTCTGACTCTAGGCTGTGTCAAGCTGATAGTCAAAAATAGCTAAACTAAGATAATCTTTGGAAAATCATCTTCCTGGAAATTGGCAGATTCCTAAGGTCACCTCTAATCTATCATGTACATGGTAGTCAAATGTGTCCTCAAAGTGACAAACAACACACTCAACATAATAGCAATTCCGATATTCTTGAATCAAGTTGTCATAGGGTTGAGATATATATGTTCCCTCTGAGTCCTTTATAGTTGATTCAACCCCCTGAACCAACACAAATATTTTGAACCTTCTCTGCTAGTCTCTCAGTATGACTTTTCCGTTCATTCATGGTGCTGTTTGGAATTATCAGACTTGGAAATAAAACATGCTTCAGTAAGCTAATTATCTTGCCCTGGGGCTGACAGGTACTCTGGGCTGTCAACATGAATCCACAATGTACCATCTACTATGGACTGATGGCCTTCATTTTCAGCTGCTTTAACAGGGCTACCTGCTGTTTGTGCCCATTTCTTACCTGCCAGCTCTGTGACTGTTGGTGCTAGGAATTTAGCCTCAGTGGGGTTTGTCACCACATGAGTAAACCAGGGAGCTCAATTTTTTTCTAGCATAAATTTATACAATACTATTTTTAGAAACTTTGAAAATAAAAAGCAGTAAATGAACAACAGGACTTAATTGTAAGACACAAAAGTACAGTAATTAAGACAATGTGCAACAATAGTATAAAGATACTTGAGCAGGATAGAATAGAACAGGTAAGTCCAGAAATAGACTTTTAGACATGTGGATAACTCACTTTTGACAAAGACAATTCTATGGTCAAGACAGTTTACTTTCAAATACATATGGCAGAGCAATCAAATGCTGGTGTACACAATTATAAACTTTGACCTGTATTTTTCATAAAATACCTTAGTTGACTTAGATGGATCATAGATGTCAAGTTGAGATCACCTATAGGCACCAGAGCCCTATAAAAAAACACAGAAAAATTCTTTATACCTTTGCGTTGAAGCAACAGTCTCTTAGATATGGCAGCAAACATGCCAGGCATGAAAGACAAAATTATAGTAATTTTAACATCATTAAAACTATACTGCTGCTCCTTTAAGTATACCATTAAAATAATAACTCGTAGAGCAAGAAAAATATTTGAAATCACATCTCTGAAAAAGAACATAAATCAGAAATACAGAAACAATTCTTGAACTCAGAAGAAAAAATCCATAAATTAATTTCAAGTATGCACAAAGATGTGAATACACAACACAGACTAAATGTAGTAAAAAGGCCATTGTCATGGTCAGCTTGAAGAATGAAACAGGCCTGATGTGGGATGTCTTTCTATACGCCGTTTATATATGTTGTTCAAGATAGCTTATAGCCAGGCAGGAAATTCAAGCAGAGATGAAGAAAGAAAAAAGGCGAAGTGAGAGCAGACCTGTGGGCTACTTGGAAAAGCAAAATGTAAAAGTACTGGTAAGCCACTGGCCATTTGACAATGTGTAGATTATAGAAATGGGTTGAGTTACAGGAGCTACTTGGTAATGAACCTGAGCCAGAGCCCAAACAGTTTATAACTAATATTAGCTTTTGAATAATCATTTTATAAGCAGCTGTGAGACTAAGTGTGGGAAAGATTTGTCCTAACCACAAACCTGGCAGTGACAGAAAAACATCTGACTACAGTGGCCCACATTTTCAGCCCTTGGGGCCATGGTCCAGTCCAGCTTCAACAGGAGCACTAACACAAGCATCTTGGATGCTGGGAGAGTCTCTACACAGCCCATTGCTCCACAAAAGATCATTGGCTTCTCAGAGAAAATAAACAGGAAAAGACACCCAACAACTTTATTAGCTAGAGAAGTAAGAATTAAAGTCATACTTATTAGAATAGCTAAAAACTATCAATATAAAGTGGATGGGGATGGACAAGTGACAATTCTATACAGATGATGGAAATGTAAGTTGATACAATCACTTCAAGAACAGGAATGGCAGTTTCTAGAAAAGTTGAACTTACATTTAGGAAATACTAATGTACACAGGTTCTTAATAGCAAGGTTCAGTATCCGAAAGGTAGAATCAACCCTCATTTCATCACTGTATAACAGATTAAATAAGGGAGCTGGAGAGATGGCTCAGGAGTTAAGAGCATTCACAGTTCTTCTGGGGTAGAGTGGGAAGGGAACTGGGTTCAATTCCTAGCACCTACACAGTAGTTTTCAATCAGTTGTATTCCAGTTTCAAAAGGTATTGATGCCCTCTTCTGGCTCATGTATGCACAGACATACATGAAAACATTGCATTCTTACATGAAAGATAAAGCTAAACATTTTTTTAAAAAAACAGATTAAATAAAATTCCCTTATTTATTGAAATATTATTCAATACTGAGAAGAAAAGAAGCTCTGTCCTACCTAGCACTGTATGGAAGAATCTTGAGGATCTTGTTCTCAGTGAAATAAGCCAATATCACACACACACACACACACACACACACACACACACACACACACACCACAAATACTATTTATGTGAGTTTTCTTATTGTATGTGAGCCACCATGTGACTGTCAGGAATTGAACTCAAGATCACCTGGAAGGTTAACCAGTGCTCTTAACCTCTGAGCCATGTCCCTATATGTGAGTTTTCTAATTAGGCTGAGTCATAGGAACAGAAAGACAAATGTTGGTTAACTGGAGAAAGGAAAGAGAGGAGAGTCTTTTAGCAGGTTGGAAATCTGTTTCACAACAAGGTTAATATATTTAAATATGGCTAAATACTCACTTAAATAGATAAAATGGTAACTCTTATGCCCTGTGGTTATTTCACAATAAAGAACAAAATATCAAGCTATTATATGATAAGACCATTCACTCGTATGTATTTATTCATATGAAATGAGATAACCTATCCACACAGCACTTCTCAAAGAAATTTATAATGACCACATATGTAATAGCCAAGCCCTAGGAATAATCCAGATGTCTAAATAGATGGACTGGAACCTATATTACAAATGTAAAGGTTTATAACTCTTTACTTGGGTTATATTGTTTTCCTTGTTCCAGTACCCCACTGTCCAATTATGTGGGGGTTTGAAGGAGAAATGTCCCTGATAGGGTTGTACATTTGGACACTTGATTCACAGTTGTGGCGTTTGTGGGAGGTCATGAAACTTTTAGGAGATGGAGCCTTGCTAGAGAAAGTTCATCAATGGAGGCAGGCTGTGAGGGTTTACAGCCTTTGTCCTCCTTTCTGTCCCCACTGCTTTCTGTCTGTGCATCAAAATGTGATGGCCAACTCCTGTTCCTGCCTTCATGCTTTCTTTGACTGTAGCTGTGTCTTTTCCACCATGATGGACACTACCCCTCTGGACCCTAAGGTAAAGCAAACCCTGTAGTGATTTAAATGAGAACTGTCCCCTCATAGGCACACACCTTTGGACACTCGGCCATTGGCTGTTGGTCTTGATTGGGGATGTTATAGAGTGGTGCCTCACTGTTGAAAGTATGTCACTTGGGACCGGCTTTGAGTTGTATCCTCACCCACATCCACTTTGCTCTATGCTCCTTGCTTTGAGCTCTCAACTTCTGTGTCTTTGGTTTGGAGAAGGAGAGAATCACAAATGTTTAAATTAAAAGCCCATTAATCTACCTAGAGCATCCTCTCCATCTGTGTCCTGGGGATCTATCTGACTGCTACTCGTTTTGTATACACATGAAGCTACTACTAGGGCCTCTGTGTCAAAGTCATGTTTTCTGAATATAAGATTTTTGAAGATAAAGATAAGCTGAGGTGAGTTCTAGCATTTGCAAATGCATCTCAGATGCCATTGTTCCTAAAGAACTGCATAAGCCTATGGAATAGATGCGTGCTTATCTCAAGCTTGCACAAGTTGCTTTGACATTCAGGGCAAGCCTCAAGGCAAGCCTCAAGCCCCCTACCAGTCCCTCCTCACTTTTTATTAGAGTCTTTCTATGTAGCCCAGGTGGACCTTAAGCTCATGGCCTTCCTGCCTCAGCCTTTTAAGCACTGGAATCAAAGGCCTGCCTCCATGACCTGCCTCTTGATGGCCCTATGCTCTGAGAGCCATTGGGCTATAAAGGGGAGTGGTGAGCCAAAGAGACCTGGACCAGTGCACTATCAATATTAAGTTTTGACTGTCATTTGTAAGGCTGCAGAATCATTATCACTGTCCCTTATTGGCAGAGACCACAGGCTAAAACTGGACTGGAGACTGGAGTATCAAGGAAACTAGCTGGAGAGGAGTGCCAAACATAGAAAATTAGTCCTTTGAAGGAAGCCTCCACCCCTACCTCAACTATTTTGGACTGCAACCCAAGCCAAGAGGCAATTGTGTAGAAGAAATGGGAGCACTGGCTGTTGGCGGAAGGGCACCAAAAATAGAAATTCAAGAATGCTAATGTGTGAGCAATAATGGTTTCCAAAATGTTTTAGAAGAGTGTTGTTATCATAGTCAGTGTGCAGAAAGAACTCACCTCCTTCAGTCCTCAGGTCCTGAGGATCCTGTTCCAGCCCAGCCTTAGCAGAAGCATGTGCAATATCAACTTTCATGCTGGAAGAGTCTCCAACCAAGTTCATCCTCATTTCTCCCACAGCAAAACTGCACCATCCTCACTCTTGACCCAAGGTATGGCCTGATGGCTTCAGCTACAGAAAATACATAGAGAGCCCTCGGAATGTGGTTCTGTCCTGTCTGAAGAGTTTTGAAGGGTTTCACAGCTCTTCCTGGATGCCATTTATAGAACAGAAGCTTCCCTGAGCACCAGGATTCCCTGCTCTGGCCAGGAGGTTTGAAGGAGTTACCTGTCTGTCCCATCAGAGCTTCAGTTTTCCCAGTTTGTAAGCTAACCTACCACAGCCACACAGCGCTCTTCAGCTGTCATCACATGTTCTTTGATTGACATTTTGTGGCCCCAGGTTACTGTCTGGTTGCTCCAAAGGCCTAAATTCATATCTGGGGCTTCGGATTCTCTCATCACAATTTATCTCCATTCTCTCTCTTTCAGGGTCTTAGGTAATCCACTCTAGTTACTCTGTCTGTTTTCCTCATTTCACACAGTCACTGAAGCAAGAGGCAGGAGAATATAATTTACCAGTTTATAAGAAGACTATCTTTGATATCTACACAACATACCTGCATTATCTTCACCATGTTTACACATGCACAGATTTAAGAATACTTTAAAAGTAGAAATGGATTGGCATGGATGTCTCTAGTGGACTTTTACAATGTCAAACCCCACATCTCAGTCATGACTGCCCACTGAGAAAAACCATCATGTGAACACAAAGTACTGCCCACTACAATGTGCTGGAAACACAGAAAAAAGGTAGAGGTGATTCCCCACTAATGAAGCACACCATTCTTCCCTGTCAGATGCTTTCCAGTTCTCCAACAGCTGGGATGTGCTACCTAGCTGAACCACTTCTACACAACGTTTTAAGCAATGGGCATAAGAAATAAGCAGCCAGTGTAAGCTGAGACAGAAATAAACATAGGGTGAAGGAGAGCATGCCTTCCACCACCTCCTGTACTGCTGTGCTAGAAAGAATCTGTTGCTTCTCATGTCATCAGACTTGTCCAAAGGTGTTTCCAAGAGCCTTCTGAGTGCCGAGCTCTGCTCCAAATCCCAGTGATGCAGCATGAAAAGAGACAAGCAAGAACTCTCCTGCAGGGTGACAAGCTTGGATCTATTTGCATTTTTCGACACACTACCATCCAGTTTTGCCAACACCATTTATTAAAAATACTATCTTTTTTCCATTGAATATTTTTGGCCTCTTTATCAAAGATCAGGTGTTTATAGGTGTGTGGGTTAATGTCTGGATCATCAATTCTATTTCATTAATCTACAAGTCTGTTTGTATGCCAGTACCAGGCTGTTTTTATTACTGTAGCTCTATAGTATAACTTGAAGTCAAGGATGGTGATGCCTCCTGTGGTTCTTTTGTTGAGAAAAATTGTTTTGGCATTCCTGGCTTTCCTGTTATTCCAAATGAACTTGAGTATTGTTCTTTCAACATCTGTAAAAAATTGTGTTAGGATTTTTATGGGAATTGCATTCACCCTGCACAAAACTCAAATCTAAGTGGATCAAAGACCTCAACATAAACCCAGACACACTGAACTTGATAGAAAAGAAAGTGGGAAATACCTTCCAATGCATTGACACAGGCGACCACTTTCTAAATATAATGCCAATAGCACAGACACTAAGAACAACAATCAATCTCCTGAAACTGAGAAGCTTCTGTAAAGCCAAGGATATAGTTAATAAGACAGCCTACAGAATGGGAAAAGATTTTCACCAACCCCACAAGTAACAGAGGATTGATCTCTATAATATATAGAGAACTCAAGAAACTAGCATCCAAAGCCCTAAATAACCCAATTAAAAAATGGGGCTCAGAACTAAAAAGGAAATTCTTAGCACAAGAATTACAAATGGCTGAAAGGCACTTGAAAAAGTGCTCAATATCTTTAGCCATCAGAGAAATGCAAATCAAAACAATTTTGAGAGACCACCTAACACCTGTTAGAATGGCTAAGATAAAAGTCACAGATGACAGCCTATGCTGGAGAGGATGCAGAACAAGGGTAACATTCCTCCATTGTTGGTGGGAGTGTAAACTTGTTCAGCCACTCTGGAATGCAGTATGGCGGTTTCTCAGGAAACTGGGAATCAATCTTCTGAAGCATCCAGCAATACCATTATTGGGCATATACCCTAAAGATGCACATTCACACCTCAAAAGCATTAGCTCAACTATATTTATAGCTGCATTACTCGTAATAGCAAGAACTTGGAAACAACCTAGATGCCCCTCAACTGAAGAATGGATTAAAAAACTATGGTACATCTACACAATGGAGTACTACTCCACATTAAGAAAAAATGATATACTTAAATTCACAGACAAATGGATAGATATGGAGAATATCCTCCTGAGCGAGGTATCACAAACCCAGAAAGATAAGCAAGGGATAGACTTACTCATTAGTGGACTTTAAACAAAAAGCAAAGCACACCTGAGCTGCAAACCAAAACCACTGAACAGCTTGTGATCTGAAGCACCTTGGACCAGCACCTTGGAGCCCATTCCCTCCAAAGAAGCACCTGAACCAGTCTTGATATTGGGATGAGGAAGTCAGACTTGTCTGGAGTGGATGCTGAACTAAACCACCTTGGGACCTCCTGCCCTTTCTGGGGAGGAAATGAAGAGATGGGGATAAGAGGGTGTGACCATGAGGGTTTGGGAGAGGGAAGGGAGTTCGAACAAGGGGATACATGGATAAAAAATGAAACCTTATTCCAAAAGAAGAAAAGAAAAGAACTCTCCTGTAAACAGTGCTTTTTTTCCTCTCAACTGCCTGGTTCCAAATAACCAACTCAGAGGCTGAATATGAGATATAAATGATGGGCAGATAGCTTAGGCTTGTTACTAGCTAACTCTAACATTTTAAGTTAGCTCATATTCTTAATGTTCTACTACATGACAGTGCCCTTTTCAGAATTGCACATTCACTTCCTGTTCCCTTTTCATCTGGCTGGTGACTCCTGACTTTACTCTTCTCCTTCCCATCATCCTTAGTTTGGTCACCTGACCTATACTTCCTGCCCGGCTACTGGCCAATCAGTATTTAATAAACCAATTCCAGTGACAAATCTTTACAATATACAAGAGGATTATTCTATAGCACTCTCCCTTTGCTGATCAAATTATAAATTAAGAAAGGTAGAAAAAAACACAACAAATAAAATATATAGTGCAGTGGATATTTAATGTTTTAAGTAGGATTTCCAGGGTTGACCTGGCTGGAAAGGTGGCACTTCAGGAAACTTTCAAAAAAAAAGTAAGGAAATATGTTGGGTGGACATGTGGGAGCAGAGAGTTCCAGATAAAAGAAAGTGCAGAGACCCTTAAACAAACACTTGAGGATGAACAAAGAGATTGAAGTGGCTAAGACTTACCCAGGGCACTAAGGGTTAGCTGATAGTAGGTAAAGGCAAAAATAATGAAGACTCAGTTGTATGGGCATCAAGCTTCTGAAGGTGCTTGGCATCTGCTCTGCAAGGTAAAAGACACTGAGGGCTTCTAAGTGACATGGTATAATTTATGTTTAAAGTTACATTTTTATTTACTATTTGTGTGTATTCACATGTATACACATATGCATGGATATGTGTCTACCACAGCAACTGAAGACAGTTTTCCAAAGTCAGTACTATCCTTCTACCATGTAGATCCTGGAGACTGAACTTAGGTCAGTATCCTTACCCACTGAGCCAGCTCACTGGCCCCTGAGTTACATTTCAACCAGACCACTGTCTTTATGAAAGGGACAGAGCCAGGAAGACAATGGTGGAGCTAGGCTCTGTTACAGGATGGCAGAAGGGACCACAACAGCTTAGACCACAGATGAGGTTAGAAGTAGAATAGATGAATTAGAAGAGGAAGAGGAAATGAGAAAATTGGGGAGGGTAAAGGCATTAAGAAAGACTTCAGGGCCACTGAATGAAGCCAGGAAGCCCATTTTGAGAGCAGAGTTGTCAAGGGGCATGGATAAGAAGCCCAGTTTGAATTTACAACCTCAATGTCTTTTCAGCCTCTAGGTGTAGAAATTGAGTAATTAGATGAACTAGAAAAAGCCCTGCTTCAGTCCTGTTCACCAGGGCTTTGGGGGGTGAGGGGCAACATGTGAAAAATGAGTTTTCTTTCTTCCTTCCTAGTGAGAATCTCAGATGGACATTCTGCTGATGAAGAGAATTCTCCACTTTAACACGACCCACTGATGAAGAAAGAAAGAGAATCAGCATTTGCCCTGGAGATTGCAAGAAATCATGTCTGGCAATTCAGCTCCTGGATGCTGGCTGCACATCAAGGTCACCAGGAATACTTATGACATTTGGATGCTCAATGTCACCTCAGAGATTCTATTTCATCTAATGCCAGGTTGTTAGTAACTTTAGGCCCCTCCCACCAATGGCTCTAGTATGTAGCTAAAATTAATAATAAATTGTCCAACCATAGCCCCTAACCTAGTTTACCAGTCAAGCACCCTGAATACAATGGCTTTACACTGAGAAAACACATGAAGTGGTCAGTGGAAAAGTTGGGTAGAAGTATCCCTAGCAAGAGCAATCATGGCTCAAAAGAAATGATAATGTGAGGAGTTCTGGCAGTAGAAAACCAACACCATCCTCTGTAGCCATTTACTACTTGTGGATAGAGGGAGGGATGATGCCCAAGTGTTATGTGCTTTGATAATTAAGTGTACCCCCAAATTCACTTATTGAAATCCTGACAGGAAAGCATTAGAAAGTTCTCTGTCTCTGTCTCTGTCTCTGTCTCTCTCTCTCCTCATGTGAGGACACACACAAGCAACTTACAACTCATAAGAGGGCTGTAGGTAGAATTCCCAGCCTCCAGAACTGTGAGAAATATGCCTAGCCAATGGCCATTTGCTATAGCAGCTTGAGCTAACAGGCACTGGGTACTGTATTCACTCATTGACTCCATGTTTTACAGTCCATACCCTGTGAAACATCACAGAAAGACAACATACTATCTACTAAAACCATCACCATATCACTGATGGATGCACAGACAGTCAAACAAGTGGGTCTTTCACTGCCAAGACAGATAAAGTGCTGTGACTGAAGATAGTGTTCTCCACCCTGAACCTCTTCTCAAAGATGACACATGAGTATAATGCTGTCTTTACAAACACTTAGCAGAGAAGAATGCTGGACCTGATAAGAAAAATGTGTTCATCCTTAACACTAGCCTGATTTGGTAGCTCTCTTAGTGAGAGTTATGCTGTAATGAAATACCATGACAAAAAGCAACTTGTGGAGGAATGGATTTATTTGGTTTATGCTTCCACGTTATTGTTCATCACTGAAGAAAGTCAGGCCAGGAACTCAAGTGGGTGGGGACCTAGAAGCAGGAGCTGATGCAGAAGCCATGGAGGGGAGCTGCTTACTGGCTTGTTCTTTATGGCTTGTTCAACTTGCTTTCTTATAGAATCCAGGACCACCAACCCAGGGATGGTACCACTCACAATAGACTGGGCCCTTACATATCAAATATTAATTAGGGATGTACCCTACAGGCTTATGTACAGACCTATCTTATAAAGGCATTTTCTCAACTGAGGCTCCCTCCTTTCCAATGACTCTAGCCTTTGTCAAGGTGACATACAACTGGCCAAAGAGTCGGAAAATGTCATGCTAGCAAAAAGTCAGAATTTGACCTTTACATTATTAAAATAGTTCAGGGAAAAAACTGAATTCTGGTGTGTTTTATGTGTGCATACATATATATATATATACATATAAACACACATATATACTCTTTGGAAGATGTAATATATATCTATATATATGATATATATACTATATTATGTCTTCCAACACATTGGCTGCAGTAACGGTTTTTACTCTATGTCCTCTGGACAGGGCACTCTCATGTCTGGGGACCCATTTAATCCACACCACAGCTCCATCCTTTAGTTTCAGATGTTACTTAAATAACTCTAGCTTTCCAGTGTTTAACCCAATCAGAACATCAGAGAGACAGGACTGAACAGCCTTTGTTTCTAAGTTAAAGCCAAGTCTTGATCTTTCCAAAGAAATATCTCCCCCACACTGTATTTCTATTTTCTCTTTCTGCTGACGACAAAAGTGCTTGCCAAGAAGTGTCTGTCTTTTTGCATGTCTTATGGCAGCGTAGCTAGAAATAGAAATTAGAATTACTTTAAATCTTGCAGCATTTGGTGTTTTCACTTCAACTACATTTGGTGCCAGGGGGTAGAGCAGGCTAAGAAAGGAGGTGTTAAAATAATACAAATGTGAGAATGTGAGATCAGCCTCCAGTGCAGCATCCTTTGAGCTCCCTTTAATCTCCAAAATAGGTTTCTGATACAAACCATCTTGTTATAATACCTTCTGAACCCCCCCAAAAAAACAAGCCACATAAATGAGATTGACTTTCAAATTGAGATCTAAATTCGAGGCCATATGCAAAGCTTAGGCTTGGTCAGTACTATTCAGAGAATTGCTGTTGTCCGCTCTTGGACTCACGGTTCACATAACAAAGTTTATGGAACTCGTGCAGTCAATGATGCTGGTGTGCATTGGAGAGTTTAATTCTGATACATATATGTATGAAAATATCCACTTCTGATCCTGAGGGATTGACATAATATTAACTGCTTAAAAAACTAATCTCAAAGTAACTTGTCTTCAGAAGTAGTAGAAAGAGAAAGCTCTATCTTTAATTTAGTCAAGATCTGAGTAGCTATCAGAAAAGAGGTCCAGCACTAGAGACTTAAAACTCAATCAATGAACGATAATTCCTACCTTGAATAGCTGTTATCTGAGCTACCTAACAAGGAAAAAGAAAGGGAGTTTGGGGTAAAGAGTGATATAGGAATGATTAAAAAATATAGCTTATTGAATTTACTTTAATCCAAAATTCAGCTGTTAATCTCAAAATATTTTACATTGATTTGGATTTTGGTTTATTGATACAAATATAAGGTCAATTTTGTTATCCTGTATGTATATTTTTACTCTTGTTCAAGATATTATGTTCACACAATTCCTTTAAAATTGTAATGTGTAATTAAAAATGCAGATTAATAGTCATCTGTGATAACCAAACTTATAGTCATGTTAGTTAGGTTTTTGTAGATATACGAGGATATAATTCAATTAGATAGGTAGACTTAAACACTTCAAAGACCTACAGAATATGGCATTTAAAATATTTTAAGAACTTAGACTTTTCTGGATAGTGAGATAGGTCTGCTCCTGGCAGCACTAATCTACTTCAAGAGAATGATGGGCATCAAAGAAACTCCATATGGAATTTACTTTCTTGTGGCAAAGGTTAGCCACTGGGCAAGAAACTGTTCTTGCCTCAACTGTCTGACAGTATGCTGTATAAACTGGACATACAGGACCCATAGGAAAGTGACCTCTGAACTTGGGCAAAAAAAACCTGAGATGGTTCTTCAGGTTCTTGCTTTACAGAGAAAACTGCCAGATACCCTTCAGGACAAAAACCTTCAGATTTCCTGCTTCACTGAAAGGTATGCCAGAAATTTTAGGCCTGTAGGCTGAAGATGGATGTCCCACCATTACAAAGGAACTTTGGGTGACTGTCCAGGCAGACAGATGTCATCTCTGTAATTTCCAGATTTTGGAAGTTGGCTTGCACTTCCTACTTATTCAGGTAATATTATATCCTTCTGTGGTGTTCAATGTAGTTGAAGATTAGATAGGTGTAAGTATAGTCTTCTTTAGCTATCATGAAAAGTATATTAGACATGAAACTTTAGACTCACAAGGATAAGGTGGCTGATAAAATATTTTCTTAAATTTTGCTAAATACAAATAGACTAGATATTGTAACTATAATTCTTGCTTGATAGCTTTTTTAATATGTAATTTTGCTATGTTTAAATTGAAACCTTCTTTTTTGATTAGACAGAAAAGGGGAAGTGGTGTGGGATGTCGTTCTGTAAACTGTGAATACCATTAATAAAGGAATTATCTTGGCCTATGGCAGGCATCTTAGAAGTAGGCAGGGAAACTGGAGCATAGATAGGGAAGGAGGGCAGAGTCAAAAGAGACATAATCCAGTCACCCAAGAATCGACATGAAAAAGTAACACAAGTGAGCCATAGGCCTTGTGGCAAAACTGATTAATGAAAATGGGTTGAATTAAGATGCAGGAGCTAGCTAGTAATATGCCTGAGCCATAGGCCAAGCAGCATGAAATTAATATAAGCCTTTGTGTGACTATTTGGAGCTAGTCGGTCTGGGACTGCAGGTCTGTGGGTCTGGACCACCAGCTAGATAGGCCAGAAACCTTATACTACAAAAGGGAAATATTTGCAACGGCACAGAAATGGAGAAAGCCCCAGAATATTTCTTGAGGAGAGGAGTAAGAAAAGAATTTGTACGACTTCCTTTCAAGTTGGCAGGTAAATCATTAGCACATGAATTTGGGGGGGTTGGGGTTCTTTCTCATCCAAACTAAAGCTCAAAAGGAGAATCAAGCAGGAGATCTGTGAGTCTAGCATAAAGACTATAGAGCCAATGGCGTGTTCAACACAGAAATAATGCCTCCCTGTAATCCCAGCACCCAGAAACCTGAAGCAGAAGGACTGTTAGTGTAGGCCAGCTTAGGCTACAAAGTGAGTTCTAGACCAGTGTGGGCTACAAAGTGAGTTCTAGACCAGTGTGCGCTATAAAGTGAGTTCTAGGCCAGTCGGGGCTTCACAGTAGTTCAGGTCATATTGAGACACTCTCTAAAAAATGACAATAACAACAAAAACAATAAACAAGAAAGTAGGTTTTTTGGTTGTTTTTCTTTTCTTTTTTTTTTCTACACATAAACAGATTATGTGTAGATTTCAATATGACCAGCAGACAAGTTCCTTTTAGATGATTGGTAATAAAGGTATTGAGTGTTTTTTATTTCTTTATTGAAAATTCATAAAACATATTCTGATCATGATTTCCCCTTTTTTATCCCCTCCCAGATGCCCCCTCCCACCTCCCCACCTATCCAACTCCAGGCCTTATTTTATTTCTCTTTAGAAACCAAACAGACAAATTTGAAACAAAGCAAAACAAGAATTTAAAAAAAAAATCAAACCAACCAACCAAAAATAAACATCGAAAATTTAAAAAGGACAAGAAATACACACACACATAAACACACAGACACACACACCAGAAACCATAATACACAAGCAAAAGACCAGTAAGATTTTTTTTTTTTAATGAACAAACAAAGAAATAGGAAAGAAAAGATCAACAAAACCAGCCAGTTTTTTTTTCCCTTGGCCATCTCCAGCTGGGTGTGGGCCTGCCCTTAAGTGAAATTCGCCCAAGGGACTCCATGGAAGAAAACTGATTTTTTTCTTTGCAAGTGACTGTTACCTGAAGAACTGAAGATAGCATCTTGGTTAGAGATGGGAGACTATGTTCTTTTTCCTGTATCACTGGGAACTCTGCCTGGCTTGAATTTGTAACAGGCCTTGTGCATGATGCCAGTTTCTGTGAAATCATGTGGATCCTGTGGACCTGTCTACAAGGCACTGTTTTCTTGGGGTCTTCCATCTCCACCAACTTCTATAATATTTTGGCCTCATCTTCCATGAACAGCTAACTCTGAAGAGAGAGATTTAATAAAGACATCCCATTTAGGATGTTCTGCACATTGTCCAGCTCTTGAACTCTATATTAGTTTCTATCTCCTCCAAGAAGAAGCTTCTCTGGTGATGGATGAGTGAGACACTGATGTATCAGTATAAAAGAATGTCATTAGGAGTCATTTTAGTGCTGTATTCTTTTAGAAGAACAATGCTTTGCTATTTGGGTTTCCTCTAGGCCCATGACTTATCTAGTCTCAAGTTCTTGTTCAACATAACAGTGTCAGGTATGGGTTCTATCTTGTGAAGTAGGCCTTAAGTGAAATCAAATATTAGTTGATTACTCCTATAAGATTTGTACCACCATTACACTAGTGTATCTTGCAAGCAGAACACCGTTGTTCTGTAACTGTTTTGGAATTTACATTTTCCTTTTGTGGCATTCAGAAGATCATCTGGTACCAAGAACTCTGCTGAGCAGGGTGAAGGCTCTGTGTAGGCTCCTGCTCAACTTCTCCATGTTCACCGGGTTGTATAGGTGTTGTCAGCAATCAGGCCTTGCTTTCAGTTTGTGGACAGCAACTCACAGCCTTGGCAACCATCTGGGGTGTTTATTTAGGGGCTCCCATTATGCCCCTTTGGCCAACAACTCAATTAGATATAACCCATTCCCGGTACTGGAAGCTTTATTTGGTAACAAAAGATGCCTAGTTGGGGCTCTGTCTCCTATATTATTTGGTGATTTCATTTAGATGGCCTTCATACATTTATATATGTTAGGAAGCTTCTACTGTAGTAGGCTTCCATACTACGCCTCAAATGCCCCTTAGTTTTAGATGTCTTTCCTATGGGGGCCTTTCTTATTTAAACTTCTACATGGTGTAAGCCAAAAGGATCCTCAGCACAAGAATCGGTGAAGCTGAGTTTCTCAGCCTGGGTGCTACTGATGCTTGGAGGTTGGATAATGACATGGAAAAAGTAGAATTTTTTTATTTCTCTCTCACTTTAGATGGACATTAATTCAGGAGTTAAGGTGACACCAAAGTTCCACTGAGTCAGTGGCCTCTGGGTTCTTGTTTCAAATTCAAAGGATGAGTTCATGACTGAGCAGAGGATGAGTTTATAAAAGAAATTTCACAGCTGCGTACTTACAAGGAAGAAAGCAAAACTCCTACATAGCAGCAACAAGTCCTGAGAGATGGGATGGCAATGAACAATTAGACTGGGCCTTTGTATAGTAAAAACTGCAGTGAGACATGGAGAAGGTAAGGAACCAGTTTAGTTGGTCCAGCCATGAGATGTCCATGTGCCTCCTCTCTGTCTTGGTCATGTTCTCTCATACTGCTTCCCTAAGAAACACAGATAATGAGAAACCAGAAACCTCCCACCTGGCATCCTGGCTTCCAGCCAGGACACAACCCAAGACATTTTGGCTGAAATATTTCTGGCATCCCTGGCCTTTGTCAAGGACGGAACTTGCAACAAGCCTTGGGACAGTTCCAGCTTTTAGTCTTGTAAAGACTGTTTACTTTCAGGGTTCTTTACCCTGAAACTGCCCAGCCAGTTTCTATCACCTGTTTTTGTCAGTAATTATTTGTGGGGGGTTTCCTGTCCATTTTAGGGTGATCAGTACCATGCATACCATTTAGATAGCAAAGGAATCTTCTCCCCATCTTACAGCAGCCAGAAATGACTCCAGACATTACCAGCCTTGACCTAAAGTGCAAAAAAAAAAAAAAAAACCTCTTTTCCTGAGAACCACAGGTGTAGAGAAAGGTTCTTGGAGAGGGGAACAGACACATCACACACTCTGGCATTAGTTTCTGAACTCATCACTTTCAATGGTTATAGCAGTAACAGCTGGGAAAGACCCCTAAAACAGCCAGATGTTAAGAAAAATGAGACTGGTTACCATTAACTAAAGTTTTAAAAATCTGTATTTGAAGCTGGTGGACTGGTGGGCTACTGATGATGTCTTCTAGATGCTGGGATAATGTGGGTCCTCAAACTACAGCCAAGCTCTCAGCCTCAGATAACAAAACAGAGTGCAGGAGTCCTGGGCTGTTCTGCTGGAGGAAGCTTTTCAAATCCCAGTTGTACCCTTAGCTTAGGATATGTTCATGGCTGTTCCTCAACCTTAACTGCCACAATCATTGAAATGTGAGTCTTGAGGTATTACAAATGTTGGTGTTACTTGGGAAAATTATTCAAAAGGCAGACACAAATGAAGTCTGAGCCTGGGGTCCACAGCAAATACACTCCAGTGTACCTTCATGCACCAGATCCATTTCTGCATATAGTTCATTAATCTGTATCTCCGAGGTGGTGCCAGAGCATGGTATGGACCTTGTAAATCAGGCGAGCACAGTCTGTCTGGAAACAATTCCTTGCAAGCCTTGGCCTTGGGGAGTAATCCATTAGTGAAGGCCAAATGGTTCAGCCTATTTTACGTCTGTTACTCCCTGTGCCTGTATCTAAGACTTGACTATATCTAAATGTAGTTGCTTGGTCTCCACTCTGCAACCGCCTCCTTCTCATCCCCCAGTACCCCACCCTCACACCCCTGCTCTCTCACGGGGTGACTAGCTGTGGGTGCCCTCAAATGTCCCCACCTCCAACACCACCAGCTCTCTAGATGAAAATTCCTGGGTACAGAAGGATCAGCTTCCAGTCAAGAAATCACCCAGATATGCTTCCCTGGGCACAAAGACCTTGGTGTTCAGCCAACCCCTGTTATTAGAAGTGAGGCTTTCATGATAGTGTGTGCATCTCAGAGGCAGCACTTTATTATAATGGTGATTTTATTTTCTCCAAGGCCAGGCCCCCACCCTCCCATCTTTAAAGGAATGTGTTAATAATTTGCCTTGAAGAAGATGAAAGTCTCTTTGATACAAGTAGAGTAAACATATGGAACACTGCTCAAAGGTCTTGTTCCTACAATAAGAGCCCAGTTTCGAGCTAAAACAAGAATAAAGAAAAGCACTGCATTTCTGAATAACTCTTCATCAGTGTTCTTCCTACTGCCTCTGTAGTTCTGCTAGACAGAACCCAGATTCCAAGCATCTCTTGGAATCTGCAGCCCACAAGGGCCATCACCGGTGGTTGTGGTAAACACCTCAGTTGTGTACCCTGGACCTGAAAGACCTCTGCCTTCTGAATGGGATGAGGATCGTTCTAGATGCCATGTGATAACAGGTTTCATGAAACAGTTACACACTAGAATGAAAAGCCATTTAGTCCAAGTCTTAGGAACTTCATGGTTATGCATGTCTTCCAAGGTCTGCTTGATCTGGCATGGAGGTTGTGGAAAGTCATCATCCTTTACCCTGGGACCCTGTCCTGAAGGCAACCAGCAGACAATGGATGGGTATGCTTCTGCTCTCAATCCCCTTGCAAGTCATAGTTTATTTGCGTCTTCCAAAGGCAGCCTGGTAAAGACCTGGAAACAGTTGACAGCTGGATCTTTTCCTCCCTTTTGTACTCTGAGGCTCTTTCAAGTTCCATTGTGACATCTATTCCTTGGTAAACTCGATGAATCCTAAAGACTTTCTGGATAATCCACAGACTAGTAGCAAAGTTAAGTGTCAAGGACATGCTCTCTGCCACATTGAACCTTGCCACAAAACACAGCTCACTCCTGTCTACCTTTCTATATGGGATTAACATGGACAGACTTAAATTGTAGGTATTACAGTAAGTTTTTTTTTAGATAAATTGTGAGAAATATATTCATAAATGTGATTTTTAAAAACCTGATAGATTTCTACACAATGGAAGATTTGTAGAGATTCCCATTTCTAATGGCTGTTTCATTAAGAGTAGACTATAAATTATTTCTATTTTAATTTTTTCACTCAACATAAATTTATGTACTTTTGCTACATTATCATGTTGAATTTTCTGTATATGTTTATAAGGTTTTTTTTTTTTTCCTTTTCTTTTGAGGCATTCAACGATCCACTTTTAGCCCGATGAGCCAATGGTCATTCTATCATTTATTTTCCAAAACTTGAAAATGAATAGTAATGTTCTTTTCCTCCAAATTGTGTGGCTTTGATGTTTATTATCTTAAAATTCATAATACATTTTCTCCCTATCATCAAAGCCCTAAAACTTGTTTTGGCTCAGACGACTCCAGGGAGTAAGTTCATTCCTTCAGTCCATCTACCAGGTTCTTCCTTCACAGCAATTTGTGTGAGCATCCTGAGGCTCATTCCTCAGATACATGACCCTTCCTCCCTTTCTCCTCTCTTTCTCATGCCCCTGCTCCGACCTTACGCAGACAGTTGTTAGAACACTCGGTTCAAGGATTATTTGTAAAAATTTTCACTGAATATCCAATCATCTACTTCCTAAATTAGGAATTTCAGAGACAGTATTTAATCTGTGTTTCTAAGCTGACACCCTTTCTAAACTTAAAATGCCTGGCTGGGGGCGGGGAGGGGGGGCGCGTTTCATTTTTAATAGGCTGGATAAGAGAGATATCTTTCCTTCTAATACTTGACAGCCATGAGACTTGGAGGGCTCTCCCTTAAACTTCTAAACAGACAGTTTTTTGACTGGTTCAATAAAATGTTAAGTTCTGCCCTAAAATCATGCCCTCAATGGGCTTTGGAAAAAGTAGTCATTAACATGGAGAACTGACACCTGTCATGTGCCTATGAGACAGTACCATGGAGTATGGATTTGGTCATCAAAAAGAATATGGCTTCGGCTACTCCTACCTGCAAAGCTTCCATTCAGGCACCAGAAAATCTGTCATTGTATGCCTCCTCACAATTGTCCAGCCCCTCCAAGCTATTAAGGAAAGTGACTTCTGGTTTCTAAATCTAGTTTGTAAAATACCGAGGCACAAATGAACATGAGTTTAGGTAGTTTTTTCTTCTCACTGACACAAAACTCCCAGGACCTCCATGAAGTACTAGTAATCCATTATTGGCTCAGCAGGGATGAAATATTCTAATATGGCAGGAGACTTGGCACTTGGAGCATACAGAGGCTCACCCAGCCACTGTTGCTGCCACTCTGTGTTGTCACTTGTCCAAGCCCTGCCCTTGTCTAGCTTTCCTTTGACCCTGAGACAAGCCAGGAACATAAACATGGTGACTCTTATAATGGCTTCTTTGTGTTCATATCTTTGCTTTCCACCCATCGATCCTTAAAGGCATAAACACACAGATCCAGGAGCTCAGGTATTCTGTCATTAGCCTGCTGACTTCTGGAACATGGTAACAGGATTCTTAACTCTCAGATGTACTGATAACAGAATTTGTTTCCCACCCCTGGCATTTCAAGTGTTAAGTGGCTAGTCTGCCACTGAGATGGGGTAAACTGGTGGGAATTCAGGCTGTTTCACAATAGGCTCAGTCTATGGAGTTATCTCTAGACATGCTCTCTGTTAGGGCTAAACAGTTGTTGATACCCACTATCAATTGATAACTGGCTGGGACTTTCCACTAGAAAGAAATAGAAACACAGTAAGCATTCTTGCAAACTGTTTTTTTTCTTTTCTTTTCTTTTCAGTCAACTCAATCTCAGGATTATCTTTTTGAGAAAGTCAAAACACCTTCATTGATTCAGTATTCATTTGTGGAATGTACAGACATTTATAAATTATCTCTGTACAAAAGGACTGTGGAGGAGGAATTCATGAAGGGTGGACTAGGAGCTGGGATTCAAAGAATGACTCAGGCCCACACAGTGAATGAGATAGCCAGGAAGTATTTCTACATCTGAAACACAGCATGTTTCGGATTCAAAAGAGGTTAAAAATATGTGGATAATTAAGGTCCAGGAAAAAAAGGTGATCTGTAAAGCTGATATCCACCAAACAAAACTCTTTATTTCTCTAAAGAGCTCACTGCTGTCAGCATTTGGCTGGAAACAGGGTAAGGATTTTCCTGAATGAAAATTCTACTCTTACCTATGCAAGTGCTTACAAGTCTCTGTCCACCAGTGGTGTATACCTAGTTCCATACCTTTCATTCAGCCTTCCTCTGCTGCCAGGGTCCCTGTGACAATGGAAAACTCACAAGCACTTCCTTCTCAGAAAACAGGGCACTAGACCTCAGTGCTCCCTGGTACTACCCGGGTTCCCAACAAACTGGCTGACATTCCCTCCACCTATACAAAGACCTAGAAGGCACAAATATGTGGCTCTTCTGTGTTCCTTCATCATGCTACATACAAACATATGTGCATGTACACACACACACACACACACACACACACACACACAAAGCACCCTGTTCGGGGTTTGTCTGGCTCTTGCCTGTGAGGAGAATTAGTAGGGTGTCTGGTCTTAGCACTTAATTTCTAAAAAAAAAATTTATTTTTCTCGAAAATTTACTCTCAAGAAAACAGCCTTATAAATAGACCTGATTTTGAACATTAGAAACAGTTTTATCTGGGCTTTCACAAATGGAAATCTCTAATGGTTTTCTAGCTGTGATGTCTGGCTGGGCCTGTACCCACACCTACAAAAACACATGCATTCACATGAGTATACTGTGGCCAAGGGGGAAGCTAAGAAAGTCAGAAAGTGAGAGAACAGCACCATCAATGAGCCAGAAGTTTAAAATAATACCTGAAAAAATTAATGAATCTTCCTAAATTAACCAAAGTGGCACTATTGAGATTTCTGAAGCTGAATGAAAACATGCCCAAGCTTAGTGGACACCCAATTGTCTGCTTTTTTTTTTTTTTTTAACATAGAGCAACATAGGAAATAAGGCAAGGCATGTGGAGATGTGCATCCCTCTGCAGTACAATCCCGGCCCTTTCCATTTCACATCTATTACCTTGCCTACGTTCTCACATGTCCTGCAGCATTAGGGGTACAGCAGCCACCAAGACTTAACTGGGGACTGCCACCACTTCATATTCCAATAATTCTTCCACTCTGTTCTAGAAGAAAAAACGAAGGAGGGAAGGAAGGAGAAAGGGAGGGGGTTAGAGGGGAAGAGGGAGGGGGTCTGTTCTGCTCTGTGTAGCCTCTGGGCTGTGTATAATAAAGACTCATTTCCAGCATTTCCTAATGACTGGTGACCAGATGACCTCCATCCATAGCAACTGAGACTAATTTGTGAACAGCTTTCTGAAATACATAGGCCCCGACCTCAACCAGTCTTTATGGGCTGGATCACCCTACCCAGATACCTATGTTAAGGCCATAATCCCCTGTGAGAAGGCATTTGGAGGGCTTTAAGGGACAATACAAGTTAAGGAAGTCATCAGGATGTGGACTAATCTAGAAGCACTGGATATAAAGAAGAAGAGGAGGAGGAGAAAAAGCAAGGAGAAGGAGAGAGAGAGAGAGAGAGAGAGAGAGAGAGAGAGAGAGAGAGAGAGAGAGAAAGATCAAACTCTGCAAGCACATGTCAAGTAAAGGCCATGTGAGGATTGGAGAAGGTAGAAACTTAAAAGCCATGGAGAGAGATGTCATCAAAAACCACATCAGGTATTGATCTTGGTGTTCTGGACACCAGAACAGTGAAAACCTAATTTCTGTCACTTCGGTTGACTATGACATTCCAAAGAGTCTAACATACTGGCCACTGTGACAGACAATACTGCTGGCAAAAGGTTATAAGCAGAATCACTTTGCTCTTGGTGCATGAGCAAACATGTATATATGATACTCATGTCTGTGAAGCATACATGGAAGGCTTGTATTGTGCTCTGCAGTACATGCCTAGGTTTATAACATATTCACGGCAAGTAGATTTTCAGTAGTTTGTGATATCTTTCTGTGCACTGTGAACATCATTGGTTAACATAGGAGTTGTTTTGGCCTATGGCAAAGCATCTTAGCAGGCAGACATCAGAGAATAGACAGAGAAGAGGGAGGAAAGAATCAAAGGGAGACACTGTGAGCTGCCACCAAGAGAGCAGAGCATAACGGAACTCGGGTAAGCCACAAGTCACATGGCAAGACATAGAGTAACAGAAATGGGTTAAGATGTGAGCATTAGCTAGCAATAAGCCTGAACCATATGCTGATCAGCATTAATTAATATAAGACTTTGTGTGATTATTTAGGACTATGGGTCAGAATCTCAGGGTTAGCTGGGCTAACTTATACTACAAGATTGAATACTTTGTTTTAGTCTGTTGAAAAAATAAAACAGTTTCTTGAATAAAATGTGCGCTGACCCAGCATCAGGTGATGCCCACAGATTTTTCATGAAGACTCTCCATGACTTTGGATAACTTGGACTACCATACAAGGTATTTATAAAATTACTCTCACATCCTGGGTTGACGACAGAATCGTTCATTTGTGTGAAACAGAAGGAATTAGTGATTGGAGCAGTTGGAAGGAAATTTCTTCCCTCTTTTACTTTAAATTATATGTTTTACACCTACAGGGAACTAATCTGTTAGCTTATTCACAGACCTCCCAACAACCGGAGGAGGATAGCATGCTGTTTCCACTGCTCTCTAACCTCTTGACCCTGGACACATTTCCCCAACTCTGTGTATCAGGTTCCATATCTGTAAAATGGGCCCAGCCATGGTACTCGAGTCTGAGATTTCAGTGGAAGATAAATGAGACCTTGTACTCAAAGCCATAAATCAATATAGGGCACAGAAGCCTAATCAATGACAATTTTTTTTAATGGATCTAAATGCTAAATTTAAACCCACTTAAGGGTCTTGCCTGAAGTCACACAGCTGAACAGTGATAAGTTCAGGATTCAACTATAGATACGACCAACAGACACCAAGGTCTAAGACTGCAGTCATCCACCACGGTAGTGGGATTATGTTGGACTGCCAGACTGCCAGTCTGTGAGTCTGGGCCACAGGGCCAGGCCCTAAAGTACGGCCAGAAACCTAATACTACACACCACTTCTCTGCTCTTCCAGCCAAGGAGAACTGAACAGCAAACTCTTACAAACAGGGCTGAAAAGCATTCAGTGAGAAGCCTTGATTACTCCAGGGAGAGTGTTTTCCAGACTGAGATCGCTGGCCCAGGCAGTGGTGGCTGAGATTTCTTAAACTTCTTTGAGTGTCCCAGAACTTCCTTCTTCTTCCACAAAGGAGCTGGGGAAGAAAGAGCAACAAAATGAAAAGGCCAGATAAACATGTTCTTCAAGGAGCCTATGAAAGGGAATGAAAGGGAATTTTTTTGTTTTTCATCAAATATTGATAAAAAGAAAAGACCGTAGACAGTCTTTTTGATGTTTCTCTCCCCATGCCTAGGACTAGATTAAAGTACATGACTTATGAAAATGACCCAGGCAGGAAGAATGCATAACCTTCTCTTTTGCATCTTTTGGCCATAGTTTTTCCTGGGATCAACATAGCCAGGAGTAGGCAGGTCCTGTGCCTTCACCTGCTGTAGCTGTTGGCTGCTGGGAAACTCTCAAAGCATGGGGGAGTCTGGGAGAGGAGAATGATTGAAACCTCAAAGGGCTGCCTTGTAACCCTTCCAAAAGCATTTTCTGTTATCAGTGTGGATGCTTCTCATCCACATTTCATCACTTTCAACTCCCAAGTCTATTTACACACTTCAAAGATCCTTGCCTCCTGGTTCAAGCTGGCAGGCTTGGGTTTGTACATCATTCCAAAAACTATACCCCTCCTCAATTATTTCTGTTACTGCTCTGTTGGAATCTCCACTCTTTTTCTTGCTTGGGCTATAATGTCCCCAGTTAAGACCCATACTCTGGGATTCAATCTCTGGGAGCCAGAGAGGTAAAGAATTCCACATCTCTGCGTCTACTTTGTCCTGAGCCTGTAGAGACATCCCCCCAGTTGAGAGTCAGTGGATGGCCTGAGAGGTAAGCTTGACATCTGCTTGCTCCTGATGGGTCTATTTCTGTATGTCTTTTCCTTGTTCACCCTTGGCTTTCCCACTGTGGATTTGACACCTTTGAGGACCAGGCCAATCAGACCAACTATAGACTCTGTGTCTAAGCTCTGAGGCAGCCATTACTCAGTGTGGACCATTTGTAGCCAAAAGGAAACACAGAAAACATCTTAAACTTCTGAGCTTTTGAGAGAAACCAAAAATAGTAGATCTCCTTCTTCGGTAGTGAAATAATTCGATATCCAAAACTTGGAATTAGTAAGAATTTTCAAAGCAGTCAGTATAGACCGAAAGGAAACCCATGTGGGGTAGCATGCAATTTGCTTGCAGTTAACATGGCCTTTTGTGTAAATTATATGGCAGAGTCTGGCTCATCCAACATTTGTCCTCTTCTCTTTGAGCAGACAGATGAGTTCAGTTTCTCTTGCTAACTTGCAGTTAGACCAAAAGATCATTGATAGAAGCCAGAGACCCCATAGCTCTAGCAGCTACATAGACCTCATAGCCAGGCTCCTCCTCTGTTTGTCCTATTTTTCTTCTCTCTGCCAGCCCAGGAAATCTGATGTTGAAAGGATTTGGAAGAGAATCCCCAACACATACCATACAGAGCCTCAAAATGCACTCTGATGAGAGATGAACATCCTCAGAGATTTGGGGAACATTGTTTACAACTATTAGCCGAACTGGATTCATGTAATGTTAGGGGACTGTGTCCTCTTTGTATATGAATAATGTTTGTGTCCATTTGATCTTTCAGTACTAAAACTTCAAAAATAAGGAAAATGATGGTTTTCTCAGGCTGATGTAGTTTTTTGTTTTTTGTTTTTTGTTTTTTTTTAAAAAAAAGAAAGAATACTGATATCTTCATACCTAAACAGTTTCATCCCCAAAAGTTTCAATACAACTGTACTGCTAGGGAAAAAACGTGTTGCCTGGTATAAAGCACACTCATTGCTTTGTGTGGGGCAAGTTAGAGATGTCCAGGCATCGGTCACACACTTGTCTTCATCAGCAGTTTTTTCTATTGGTGGTTGGCCCCAAATCCCATCACATCTGGGTAGCCTAAATGCCTGGATATTGAGGAAAAATTATTTCCTCATTCTCTCTCACACAATTTAATTTTTATTGTAATCTACATCTATAGTTTTTAGAATCCTTAAACTCCTATTTATAATATTCATTCCCCAATGGAAACAGTGCATTAAAACATTTTACACATTCCATTTGAAATATTTCCTCTGTTGGAAACTTGAATAATTTCTTTTTTTTTTTTTTAACAAAAACCACATTTATTCATCAGGAAATAAGCAAATACTCTAGGTTGGGGATGTTTTATTCCATGATTTTGTTGAATATATTTTCTGTGCCTTTGGGTGGGTATCCTTCTCCTTCTTTGATTCTAATTATTCTCAGGTTTGTGCTTTTTGTGGTGTCCCAAATTTCCTGTACATTTTGTGTTATGACTTTTTTGGGAAACTTGAATAATTTCTAAATCAGTAAGACATGCATGAAAAGTATCAGGAGGATCTCACAGAAAGAGTTTTTGATCCCTTTGGCTTTTAGTCAGAGGATGGAATCCTATTCTGGAGAGTGGGCAAGTCCCCTGGAACACAGGAAAATTATTAAAAACAGGTAAGTGGTTTTTATATAAGTGTTTTTTTTCAAATGAATTAATATGCTAGTAACAACATGTACTTATAGAATCATAAAATAAAACTGAAACTCAGTAATGATTTAATTTATAACTAGACAAGGCACCAAATAAATTGCAAAAAGGGTAGCATGAAGTATTCCATTAATCATTTTGCTTGGAGTTAAAACTCCAAGACAAAAGAAACCTAAGGACAGGTTTTGTCTGACATGCAGCTCAAAGTTATGGCCCATCATGATCAGGAAGTCACAGTAGCAGGAATGCAAGAGAGTGGGTTATACTATACCCACAATCAAGAAACAGAGTGATGGATGCTGCTGCCCAGCTGACTTTATCCTCATCACAGAATACAGGTGTGATGGTTCCAACACATCCCCCACAGTTTTGAATATTTGATTCCCAATTGGTGATACTGTTTGGGGAGTCTTATGAGGTATATGACCTTCCTGGAGAAAATGTGTCACTCGGGGCAGGATCTGGGATTAGAAAGCCTGCCACCACCCCCAGTTTGCTTCAGATCCTGTTTGTAGTTTAAGATGTGAACTCTCAGTTTGCGGTTCCAGCTATCATGCCTGCCTGCTGCTGTACTTCTCCGCCATGATGACAATGGGCTCTTATCTCTCTAAAACTGTAAAGTCACATATAAACCTTGATTCTGTAAGTTGACTTGTTCGTGGTGGTTTATCACAGCAATAGAAAAGTAGCTAATACACCAGGAATTTCCCAGGCCTAGGGAATCATGCCACCCACTTTTAGAGAAAGTCTCCCAATAACAGTTAGTCTAATAAGGATAACCACTCACAAGCATGGCCAGAGGTGCCTTTTCTAGGTGATTCTACTGCCTGTCAAGTTAAATAGTCGATATAAAACACTGGAAGCAATAAATGATTCTATCTCTGTTTCTGTAAGTCCACTAACTACTATTGTATTAAGTCTACTGAGTTCATATACTACCCAAAATTCAGTATTTATAGGATAGAGAAGCACAAGTTTTATTGTAGAGAATGATAACAAGATCCCATTAGGAAAGAAAACCTGTAAAATACTCAAGCCACTGTTTCCAAGTGGCCTATATTAAGGGCATAGTGACTTTTCTTCAGGGTATGGCAGGAAAGGGTCAAAGGAAAAGAACACAGTTTGTACTTTCTGTTTTTCAAGACAGGGTAGCGTTTCTCTGTGTAACCCCGGCTGACCTCGAACTCACTCCGTAGACCAGGCTGGCCTTAAATTCACTGAGATGTGCCTGCATCTGCCTTCCCAGCACTGGGATTAAAGTCGTGTGCCACCACTGCCTAGGCACAATTTGTACTCTTTGGAGACTTGAGCTACACAATTAGGGTAAAGAGTGGCCTGGAGCATTCTGAAGTATCATTTACTGTCTCTGAAAAGAATGTCTTCAGTTGTGTGATCATACTGCTTTATGCTTGTCGAGATAGCCACCTCCTGATTTTAATGATTCTCTGATTGTAGGAAAACTCATCTCCCTGGACAGTTGAGTGTTCTTAGAAGGGACCTTTCTTCCCATCTATATATTAACTCAGAGGTGGGCAGAAAGTCCTTGTCCTGGAAAGAATGTATAACAACCAGAAGACTGATGGACATTTTTTTGGTTGCTACCTTCATTTTGTTTCTCTTCCCAGCAGATACTCAGCATGACCCTAGAAGGAAGTGAAAGATGAGTGTGGTTTTTAGTAACATCATGTTATCACTGAGACACCTAAGGTCATGGAAAAGTTAAGCATTATATATAATGTTCTAGAGCTGGCAAAGGAGAAGGTGAACCAGGCTGACTAACTATAGGGCCATTTCATCTTAACTGTCACACCATACCGATAAGGCCAGGTGGAGTGGGATATGGCAGCTGCCACTGGAATTTACATCACCCACAACCAGGTTAGTCTCTTCAAAGAGCCCTCTAGAGAAGTCGTTGGGAGATCTGGAGATTGAATTAAGAAAGGGTTTGTTTTTAAGACACTGAGTGCTAATCCTTAGCATAGATCAAAGGGGGCTATTTATATGGATGGAGCATCCTTGGATGGAGCTAGATATGAGTGGAACAAGAAAAGGAAGGAGCCTGGAGTTTACCATACCTGACCTTTAGCACGGGAAGAGAAACTGTGGGGTGGGGGGAGGGATTGCTTGCATGGTTGTTGCAAAGAAGATGGAGCAGAAGAGTCTAAATGGGAGAGAGATGTTGATCCAGGGACAGTGTGACCCATATCCCACTGAAAGCTTTGCCCTCTGGAGATCTAATCTGTACAGACCTCATGGAAACTGAGCAAAGCAACATGTTCCCCTTTTCACCCATGCTCTGTTCTTCCTCAGAACTGGACTGCGTCATGGAAACTAAGGAAAAGAGACGCCCCCAGTTCTTCCTGTGCACATTTAGCAAAGAGCTGCATCTTCCAGGCAAGTCCTTCTGCACAGACTAGAAACAAAAGGAAAATATTCAAAGTTTAGAAGAGATAACAACTGAGTGGCATGACCAAGTGGTCTAGGTTATTCCTAGAAACCACATGGAGTTGATTTAGGGGTATTCTTTTCAACATTATAAACTATCCCAGGTCTTCTGCATCTCCATACAAACTTAGACTCTACTCAGTTCCTACACATACACACACACACACACACAACCCCAACTGGATTTTAACTGAGATTGTGCTATCAAGTAAGTGTGAGGTTAAGAAAGATTTTTTTTTTTTCCTAAACTGTCAGAAATTTTAAGGGCAGGCAGCTGTAGGCAATAAGCAAATGAATGGTGTGGGTGTGTTCGATAAACATTTATTCACAAAAGTGGGCAGTAAGCTGGATTTGTCTCAGATCATAGTCTTTTGGCTTCTGCTACAGATCATCTTGCACCTACACCCTTCACATATCAACCTTTCTAATACACAAATGTGACATATTCCTGTATTGATTATACTGTTTCTCTTCTTTTTTGACTCGGCAGTATTTTGAAATTTTTAGTGTGCAAGTGCTATACTTTTTATTAATTTTGTACAGCTTATATGTTATTATAAAGGGACTCAACGAGATTAATGATGTTTCAGTAAAATCTATTTTAAGAAATATGGGAATTTATAGTTTATTCCTTACTATCAAGATTTTTACTTCTTCAGTTAGTACTTCCATATGTGACTTGTGAAAAAGCAAGTCTGAATACAGAAGCTACAGAACTGGGATTATGATTTCTCAGGTCTCCACACTCTACAGAGAGAGTTAAAATGACTATATAATTTCCTTTAAATGGGTCACTTGAAATAATAAAAGAAAATTGCCATCTCATATATTCTGCTTAGGACATCCTTAAGGGAGGTTTATAAGATGTGTACATGCTTGTAGGTGGTCATCACATTAGCTCAGAAATTAGAATGTTGCCACCGAATTTTTCTGAGTAAAAAGTAATAAATAAACAGTAGTACATGCCCACAGTGTCAGAATACATGAAGCAGAAGAAGGAGAATCATAATTTTCAAGGCAGCCTGAGCTTTATAGCATGAATGAAACACCATAAATGCTTAAGAGCCCTTGGTTTTTATTCTGGCCAATAATGGCAGTGGTGAAGAACTTGAAGTCATGTTGCTGCTTGTATCTTGTGACAGCTTGGTCATGCCACTTTAGCTTCCTAAGGTCCAGCCTTCTTGTGTGCAGGATGAAAACAGTGTTGTATCATGAATGAGACATCCATAAAATTCTTTAGAAACTATCAGGAACTCCATAGATAGTCAGTAAAAGATGTTAAGAACCTGTTCCCCATTATGATCACTACTGTGTAAGTGACATGGGTAGGGATGGTTAAGATGTTTACTGTAAAGCTTACTTCCATGGCAAGCATTGCCTAAGTCTACCAGAGACCTTAACACAAGAGTAAGTAAGAAAATACCAAATATGAAACATATCTTCACTTGGAGAAGGATGGAGTGGTTAGAAGTAGGTTGTTGGCAGGATAGAAACAAGCAAAGCCTCCTCACTGGGCCTCAACCTGTGGAGTGGGGTGGTGGGGGGACAGAAAAGAGCAGAAAGCGAGCCCCAAGAGGTAGTTCTATTCCATCACTATAGTGAAGGGCAGAAATCTTCCCTATAGTGATGGACCCAAATACATTATTCTTTGCCTCATGTCAAGGCCTCAAATGGAGACTCCAAGACTTTTCCTAAAATGTGTGGCACAATGGATTTTCCAGGACCTAAGATTATCCTGATTGGTAGTAGTTTTACCTTTCTGTGGGACCAACAATAAGCTGACTATGAGTATCCAGCATGCAGCACACAAAGGCTAGAGGTTAACTCTGAAAGAACAAAAGAGAGAGAAAGCATTTCCAATAGCTGTGACTGCACAGGAAATAGTGAATAGATCATGGTTTAAGTCGATAGACTTAGCCCCTTTCAAGATGAAAAATGGCCTGCTGTGATATAGACAATCTATGTACAGCTCCTGTAAAGAAACACATCCATTTCTCTTTTGTCGTGCTTTATTTTGGTTACATTTCATTATAAACTTATGAACATGATCATTTATGGGGGAAGAAACTCAAGAAATTAGTGCCTAGTGATGTGAGGTAGTGAGGGATGCTGACAGAAATACTCTCTCTCTCTTTTCCTCCCTCACTCTCTTCCTCCCCAACAGCCACCCTGCTTGTGTGTGTGTGTGTGTGTGTGTGTGTGTGTGTGTGTGTGTGTGTGTGTATGCTGACTGCCATCTTTCTCTGCCCGTCTTTGCATTTTACATTAATGGATTTCCCTGTGTCAAATTTCGGTCAAAGCTGTTTGCTGCTCCTTTGGGGTTCAGCATTTTTTCTCAACTAAATCAGTAGTATACCAAGCAAAAGCCTGCTACATATTTAACTAGATTTTTTTTTTTTTTTTTTGAGTTTAAACAACTTGAGGGGCTGGAGAGATGGCTCGGGCATTAAGAATACTTGCTGCACTTCCAGAGGACAGAGTTCCATTCTGAGCACCATGTTAAACAATTCACAGTCTCCTGTGACTCTAGGTCCTGGGGATTCAATGACCTCTTCTGGACCTTATGGGCATCCCACATGCACATATGAACACACATGCTCGTGAATTAATCAATTAATTTGAAAAGTAAATAAATAGAATGACTTGAGCATCTGTCTAGGGACCCAGAAGAAACTTTCCACATTCAGTTACTCCATCTCTGGAGAAAGTTAACAAAAATCTGTGTTTCTACCTCCCACCAAAACTGATAACCTGTATGAGTCCCTTTACGGGAAGAAAAATCCTGCACAATTCGGCCATGGATCCCTAGGCATACTCTATTTGTGTGGATCTTCAGAGATTCACCATCCATTGCCTTCTGCTAGCCCAACACTGCATATTCTACGTGTCCCATGCATGGATATCTCACCAGCTTCCTGGGGCTTCTTCCTCTCTTGGGGTTTTCTTAGGGAAATCTTGAAAAATTGCTTCTAATTTAGTTTTATTCCCAATACCCATGGAAGACATTATGTTATACACCAAAGATACCATAAGGCATGTTCCTGTTCTCTAAGACATCACGGAAAAGCAGAATGTACACATGAAATCAACTACTGAAATGATATGTACTCAGTGTATTGGAGTAGAGATCTAACCATGGTTGGCAGGGAAGGAATGGTTAATTCAAAGAGGTGATGTGTGACAGACACTAGAAAAAGCTAAATAATAATTAGCCAGAATGGGGAGAGAGAAAGGGGGGGGGGAGAAGGAGGACATTACAGGCCAGGAGACTGGCATGTGCAAGAGCTTGGGTACCAAACAGGCTGGTTAGAGAAGCGGAAGAAACTTTACTAGGAAGTGGAAGGTGAGAAGAAAACATTAGCTCTGGACTGTTTACAGGACTTCCAGGAAGTGAGCAATGACAGCGGTTCTCTTTCCTCCTCATGGCTCTTACAAGTTTACTGAGCGAGCAATGTTCTCCAGCTTGTGAAAGACAGAAGTCAAAAATAAGTAAATCAATAAAAATGTCTTTGTCTTGGCTCATTGTAAACAAAAGACAATCAAAACCAAAACTACGCATGAGTTTTCAATGGCGGTCTCTTTAGAGTGGTTCATCCAAGATCCTCGGAGATCTTTTTCTAAAGTTTGCAATTATATTTATGTACAGAAAACTTAGCAGTGGACATTTGACCCAGTTTTGTGGTGAGTTCTTTGGTCTTTGCCTTTTCCAGCCTGGCTATTCAAACCACAGATTTAGGGCCTAGGACATTGCCTCCCCAGTGGCGGCAGATCTAATCATATCTGTCATTGTAATTGGTCCTCATTGCTTCTACCAGCTTAGCCAGAGCACCCTTGTCTTCTGAGGAAACCTGTGTGAAAGCAACAGTGGTGCACGTCTTCCTGTGGACCAGCTGATCTAGCCTGGCCTTTCCCTAGATGATGCAGTAGGGGACCTCCATCTTTCGACACAGGGCAGGCAGGACCAGCTCAGTAGGGTCTATGCCCTGGACAATCACCACCGGCTGAGCCTTCTTATTCTCCACCAAGATGGTGACTGATTGACCCCTGCTCTAAGGACAGGTGTCTTTTAGTTGAGACATTCCTTTCACCAGCGGCTTTCTTCTCAGCGTGGGCCAGCAGTCTTTGCTTTTCCTGCTTTGCCTCTGGCCTGTGCTTGTGAGCAAGCTTAAGCAGCTGGGTAGATGTTTGCCAGTCCAGGGCCTGGGTATACTGGTTAACGAGGCTCAAACTGCTAAACTGAAAAAGAAAAATGCAAACAACCTCACCACTAAACTGGGTTAAATGTACACTGCTAAGTTTTCTGTACATTAATATATAATGTAAAAGATAAAAACATGCATGCGCGCGCACACACACACACACACACACTCACACACACACATTGCTGGGGTCCTAATGGCTTGGGGGAGGGGATGAGAAGGCACAGACATCAGGAGTCAGGTGAAAAGGAAACAGAAGACTTGTTTATTCAGCAGTGGAGAGCCTGTATACCCTCCCTCCTCCCTGCACCCAGGCTGGGTGCGATTGTGTGGCGACATTGTGTGGCCATCCCTCCTTGTCTGGGTACGATCAGGAGCTCTGGCAGCAGCTGTTGTTGGGCCCCAAAGCAGACTCCAGGTTGGCTTATAAGTTTAAAATCTTCCAATATTAACAACTGGCAAGAATGTGGGTAACGGGAAAGACCCACGGCTTAGGTGACTGCAAACTAGAGCACTCTAACCTGTACAAGTGGAAGATACATACACCCTCGTGCCCTGGAATGTAAGTCCTTTTAAAAACTGACCATAACAATGAATAAGGAGTATGTTTGCTTCCTGGACTGTCTCAACAAATCACCCACAAACTTCACAACTTAAAATTACAAAAATTGATTCTCTCCTAGCTCTGACATCCTAAATTAAGAGGTAAGAGGATTGAGTACCCTCCCAAGGCCACAGGGTGAAAACTATGTGCTAGCTCTTTCAGCTTCTTGCTTGCTGGATCGCCCCATACTTGACACACATACCCTGTTCCTCTTCTTTACATAGCCTTCCTTTGGAAAGTATGTGGCTATTCCCTCCTACCTATCTCCTAAAAGAACATGTGGAATTATATTTAGAGTACAAGACAAGTTCCTCCTCTCAAGGCATTTAACTCAAATCATATATTTTGCCATAAATGATAATTTTTATGGATGTCGAGGATTCTGGCACAGACATATCTTTGGAACCACCATACAATGATATTAATTAATCATGGCTACATGGCTATTAGCAGACAAATTGCAACCAACGTGTCTCACCCATAAAAAAACAAGTGAAGCATTGTTAATCATATCATAGGATATTGTGTCTGACTATGGAGTCAGTTTTGTATTTGTAACTACAATATTTTTAATAAAGAAAGTTGCAAAATGATATTTACACTATGATACTACATGAGCTGAAGGTATAAAGACATAACTTTGCTATAAACTGGAAAGTGTTGCTGGTACCAAAGTTGGGGAGAATATTATAATTGGTTTTACTATGTTTTCTCATCTGAAAAAATGAAGGAAACTATTTAAATATATGAGAAAAATCACAACAAGGTCTATTTATATGCCTCTGAATGTCTCACATTCATGATCTACATGAAATGGAAGGACGGAGGGAGGGAGTGGCTTCCAAGAGTGATGTGTGTGAAGAACTAACCTAAGAAAGGGCTGTGGGGTAGAGAAAGGTGATTATGGAGACCATTAGGAGGCACAGGATCTTCAGGTTCTGGCCATGAGTCCATGTGGGAAGAGAAGCTAAGGAAGGAGTTTGGAGGCAACACTGAGCTGCTGGTGGACACTGGTGGCAGTGGAGAGAGAACAGGAGCAGCCACTGATCTATGCATTCTGTCACTAGATACGTTTTCTAGACTTCCGCATAAACAGAATTCAGCATTTGACACGCTTCATTCTCTCAGCATAAATTATACTCTTCTCTGCTCAGTGTATATCAGCAGTTCCTTCCCTTTTTAGCTTAGCGGAGTTGTAAGCTTTTAGGGAACAGTGGGTTGACTCTGTAGGTAAAGGCACTTTACTCACAGATCTCACAAACTGAATCTGATCCCCTAACCTCACATAAAAGTGAGAAGAAAGAATCAGTGCTACAAAAGGTGTTCTTTGACCTCTGTGTGTACACTGTGGCTTGCACACACACACACAAAACCACAGATGCACACACACATACAACCACAAATGCACACACACACACATACACAATAATAAAAATATTAAAAACAGGCTACTATTGATTGTCCATCACTCTGGAGTGTGCTCTGGTTCAGCATCTTTCTGGCATGTCACCAGTGACTGCTTCTCAGTGCCCACTGCTTTCCCACTTCTGAACCTGCAGCTGCTTACCTCTCCCAGATCCTCTTGTCTAAGCAGTTATAATGCTAGTGCATATCCTGGTAGACTGCAAAGTGTCACATGAACAAAGAATTGAGTAAGTGATAATCTTCAAGGAGGTTGGATGGAGTCATCCTCAAAGTCACATCTCAGAACTTCTGGTTGCTATGTATTCCTACTAATGAATATTCTGCTATAGATAACCAGTCCCAGCAAGGCAAGACAAATGAATGAAGACTGCCTTGTCATGCTTGGGTCTAGCCTGAAATTTATTTCTAGATTACCCTGTGTATATAATAAATAAGTAGACAATAAATATATACCACTTAAGACCTATGTCTCCAATATTTTGTAATTTTCAGGGATCAGATTTATTCAGTGCTGCCTTAAGAAAAAAATGGTTAGTCTGGCATACCAATATTTAAAATGTGGCTGGAGTTCAAGAGATAGGCAGTCAGACAGTTATAAGCCTGAATGACCAAGGGATGCAATCTCTGAACACTGCTTTAAGCAGTTTCTTAGCAACTGAGTTCCATAAAATGCTTTCACTTTGCAGAGTGCATTACATGACCTAGAGATGATGGGGTGGCCTGTAGAGTTGACAGGTTATAATGAGGGCTTTGGGTTTTGAAGGGTATTTTAGTGCTTAATAGCTAGGCCCTCTGAAACACATCTCGATTTTATGTTTATACCTCATGAAGGACAGAAAAATTTTCAACACAAAAGGGAAAAAGGAGAAGGAGGGGAAGGGAGGGAGCAAAGTTGGGATGGACGGGGGAGGGGTGCTCCTAACTGAGTCACAGGCTTCCAAAGACTGAGGCATCAGCTTAATCCTGACTGCAGCTGGTCTCTTGGTGTGAGTGGGCTTGGCGCTGAGTTCTTCACACAGCATACTGGTTCTCCTTGTGTTTACTGCAACTACTTGAAGCATCAAGTGTAAGTTTCCTCCAGTTACAGAGATCCCAATAGCTGCTTAAGTTTGGTTATCAAATCAGAATTCAAACCCAGCAGAGTCTTCAGAACCTGAACCTTCAACCACTCTGAACTGCTTCCTTTAGGTAGCCTAGACTCTGATTCCACAAATGATGCCAGTGGCCTTTAGGTGCAGGACTTGGGTGTTGGAATAAAGAAAGCCCTGGGCCAGCATATCTGAGTTACTCATCCTGTGGGAAGGCCAAGAGTCTGAAAAGACCCTACCTCTGCTCAGAAACAAAATGTCTCCAATTGGATGGAAGGTCAAAACAATAAAGAAGAAAGCCGATCTCTGTGGGATCATTGTCTCAGCATCCTGATAGCAAAGCCAGATCCAGGCAGGTTCTTGACACTGTCAGGAGACCTCTCTAAACTTTCAACCTTCCTAAAGAGGAGGGTAGCCTGGGCAGACATCCTTCCCTGTGGCATATTAGACTCACTGGAGGACCTTTAACAAAAAGCCAGTACCAAAGCTTTAGCCCACTCCTGCTTACGATCATGAAACACCTAGGGTCAGAGTACTGGATTAATGGTACAGAAAGAAATACTAGTCACCCTCCTGGACAGAGCTAACAAGCCAGCAGGATGGGAAGAATGTAAAGAGAAACTCTAATTGGTTCATACAAATACCTATACTTCCTGATGTCATGGCTTCTACAGGCTTTGACTCAAGAAACCATGGATTAAAATAGCCAGGAAGAAATTGAGGCTGTATTAAATACCTACAAGCATTCCTTCTTGCATTTTTCTCCAGACAGTATAAGACCTATTCACATAGCATTTTCATTGTATAAGTATTATAAACATATTATAAACATGCATCTAGGGATGATTTAATCTGTAGAGGAAGACATGAGTGACTATATACAAATACTATACCAGTTTATGCACAGGCTTGAGAATCTGAGGATTTCTGTATCCAGGTATCCTGGAACCACCACCTGACATGTATTAAGGGGTGTGTGTGTGTGTGTGTGTGTGTGTGTGTGTGTGTGTGTGTGTGTGTGGTAAGAGGTATTGAGGGAAAGAAAAGTGTCATATGAGCTATGAAAACAATAAGAGGAACCTGACAGTTTTTATACATGTCCATTGTGATGATTTGAATGAGAAATGTCCTCATATTCTTGGGCTTTTGCATATTTGGTCCTCCAGTGGAATGCACCTCCTACAGAGCCACGCCCCACACCCCTGGGCGTGGCTGCATAAACCAGGCAGCACTGTGTACAGAAGCACCTCCCTGGATGCATAATGCATATGGAGGCACACCCTAAACGTGACTACGTGAACCTGTACACACCCCTTCTCTTAAAAGAGACAGGCATGTTTTGGTCTCTCTCTTCCTGTTCTGCTTTGTTTCTGTACCCGCCTGGGAATTCTCTTAAATAAACCCTTGTGTGGCCTTGGTAGTGTGTATCTCTTTTCAGGGGAAACCAACACACACTGTTTGGGGAAATGAGGAGGCACAGGCTTGCTAGAGGAAGTATGCCACTGGGTACAGGCTGTGAGCTCTTAAGGCCTTGCAATTCAAGCTTTTTTTATCCTGCTTGCAGCTCTAGCAGTGAGTTTTCTCCTTCCAGTTCCGGCAGCCTCGCCTCCTGCTGCTGTCAGGCCTCTATATCACCATCACAGGAACCTTCTGGAACCAGAAACCAAAATAAACACTCTTATTACAGCAACAGAAAAGAACCTAATGTGTCCATATACATATGCATGCTTATATTCTTACGTATGCATAGGCAAATAATTTTTTTTTGAAGATCCCAGGCTGGAAAAGAAGGATGGAGACTGAAAAGATGTGTGTGTTGGGGTGGGGGTGTTACTGCCTTTGGGGGATCAACAGTAGCCAAAGCAAGTGACAGGTCCAGCTAAGAGTTTTAGGGTTTATCTAAAGGACAGTAGCAGCCATTGGAGAGTTTAGTCATGGGACTCGACATATTCAGAGTTTATCTTTTAAAAACTGAGGGGGAGAAACCCACTGTGTTTAAATGTAGGAAGTGATTTGGATGAAGCGTGGAGAAAAAGAGGGCAATTACAAAGCTGTTGAAAAACTACAGCTCTGTTCCTTGCTGATGCAAAATATTTGCAGAATCCCAGGTATCTTGGAGGCTAAATGGAGATGAGAAAAAAATTGATAAATGCGAGCTCCATGACTCACTTAAAGCCAGGAAAATGCTTTATCCAGAATTTAGATGAGTATGTCCCCTTTGCTTAAATACATGCTGCACTTTCCCTTCCGAATTTACCCTGCTTCCCACCAAGGCATGCTGAGTTATCCTCCCCATTTCTATTCTGCCACTATTTCCTCCTCTAGAATGTCACTGTTTATATAGCTCTGCCTTAAGGCATAAGGTGGCCCTTCAACCTTGGTCTGCCCTTTCCCATCCTTGAAGGGCTCCCCTGTTCACTGAAGCATGGTTGGAGAAGCACACTAATTGTGCAGGAGTTGGCCAGGCATTGAATTTTTAGCTTTTTGTGCCCTGGTTAAGTGGCTGGTCTACTGGCCTCAGTCCATTTCCTAATGGATAGGGGTCAGCTTCACAAAGCCTCACTCTGACTGTCACTAATTACCACCTTTGAGAGTTTTTATTACCCTAGGCACAGGACTAAAAGGGCAGAAGGAAAACAAACTTCTGCTTGCACTCCTCAGGGATACTCCCTGGTTTCTGTTCATGCCTGCACCAGGGTCTAATGGGAGGCAGACCTATTTGTCTTTCTGCTTCTAGACCACATGTCTCTGGAAGGAGTCAGCCTTGAAACCCCAGTCCTCAGCTCAGGACATGACTGAGGTCATGGCAGAGTTCGGTGTGAGTAAGTTCCCTCCCAGGCAAGCTTGCTCTCTGCACACCACATTTTACCTTCAGCATTAGCAGACCCTGGAGGAGATAGCTCCTAAGCCCTCAGCTGGGCAGTGACTCCCCTCAAAGATAAGTAAGAAAAATAGCTCAAGGTCAAAGGTAAGTTTTCAGAAGAGAAAAATTTGTATAGAAAGTACAGTCCAGAAAGTGCAGTCCAGGAGTGAGGGCACAAGCCTTTAGTCCCAAAACTCCAGTTGGATCTTTGTGAGTTCCAAGCCAGCCTAGTTTACATAGTAGACTGGTTCCATGACAGCTAGGACTGTGTAGAGAGTCCCTGTTGAAAAAGGAGGAGGAGGAAGACAATGAGGATGAGGATGAGAGGGAAAAGAAGGATGATGAGGAGATAAAGAAGAAAGAGAAGAGAGAAAGAAAGATAGAACAAAGAAACAGAGAAAAAGGAAATGTGGTGTTCAAAATTCATTCATCATTCACATGGGACATGGGTCTCTGTTACAGTCTCACAATGTCTTGGCGAGTGACAAAGGTCAGGCATTTGCCTTATTTATAAAGAGATAGAGCACAAAGCCATTGGTGATTTGATTCCACAGTCGTTTCCTTTTAGATCTTCGTCTCCAAATTAAACTTTTTGGAACAGTTAGTGAAGTCAGTTTGGAAACTGTAAAGCACTGCCCAGATAGGTTTGTATTAGCTTCTTGATGCCGAAATAGAAAAATATTCCAAACCGGATGGCTTAAAATCACAAGTTTAAGCCTCCCAAAGGTGTCAAGCCCAGTACTTTCAGCTCCAGAAGGCCCATTCTCACCACTGAAAAATTAAGGGTGAATGTGTCCTTTGCCTCTTCCAGCTTCCAGTGTCTTGACTCCATTTCTTCACTGGTTTTTGTTGGAAGCAACAGTTCAGAACACAGATTGTAAAGCCAGCCTATCTGAGAGTTCAGTAGCCTCCCCCCTTGATGACTATATGACATTGAACAGCATTCTTAACCCCCCTGAGTCTTGATCACCTCCCTACAGCACCATGACCTCAATATCCTGTCTCAGAGGATGTTGCAAGGATCCAATGGCTTCCATTAGATACAAATTGCATAGAGTAGCATTTACACCACAAAAGTGTTACAATTTCATAGTCTGTTTTCTATTGTTGTGATAAACACCATGACCAAAAGCAGCTTGGGAAGAAAGACTTTATTTGGTATGCATGTCCGATCACACTCCATCATTGAAGGAGGCCAAGGCAGGAACTCAAGCAGGCAGCGACCAGGAGGTGGGCACTGAAGAAGTGACCGTGGAGGAATGCTGGATTACTGGCTTGTTCCCCATGGTTTGTTCAGCCCACCCCTTTATGCCATCCAGGAGAGGCATGGCCCTCAGTGTTCTGGGCTCTCCCACGTCAATCATTTATCAAGAGAGTGTCCCGCAGACTTACCTTCAGGCAGTCTGATGGAGGCATTTTCTCAATCAAGGTTCCTCTTCCCAGATGACTCAAGCTTATGTCAAGCTGACAAAATACTAACCGGGGCACAATTCTTCCTTGACACTATGACTAATCAATACTAAGTTCTTTTATTTCACATGTGTATCATTAAATAATGAGATTTGGATGAAGAGAGAATGGACTTTCTCTTATGGAAGAGACACTTGAACCATGTACCTGTTGCCAGCTAGTTCTCTGAAATCAGCACTCAATATTGTGTACAGGAAAAGATAAACAGTCAATGCAATGGAAGAAAGCATGATTTACACAGCTTTCTTGAGGGCTGGTGAGATGGCTCAGTGAGCTAAGGCACGTGCTGCCAAGCCTGCCCAACTACCAGTTCAGTCTTCAGGACACACATGGTAGAAGAACATATACAATGTCTGCAAGTTGTCCTGTGATCTACACACACACACACACACACACACACACACACACACACACACACACACGCATGCACGCACACATGAATGCAGAATAATTTTAAAATAAGTCTTTCTTTGAGTTTCAGTTTTGAGCCTGTTCACATTAAACGTTGGGTTTCTCTGTTGAATATATGGAATAGTCCTGAAGACTGAGGGATAATTTAGTATTAAGTAGGAAAGTTTTCATAGAAGGAAGGACTTTTAAAAGGATAGGTGTTGGAACAACCTGTCACCAACTAGGACAATTTTCAGACAGAGTCACTGAGCAATGAAGCCTTAGTTTGAGCTGGTAGTATGACTAGGGTTGAGTTCCATGGTGTCCGTTTTCACCTGTGTTCAACTTTGCTTTCCCGAGGACTTGTCCAGTTTTCTCTACTTCCATTGCATCCAAGGAAACAAACATCCACCCAATAGATAAAATCCCAGTCTCAGAATGCTGGTGGTTTCACATCTGAAATTAAGTTCATTAACGCAAGCATCTCTCCAAAGGGAAACCACAGCTCAGCTTTGGACTCTGTGCCTTTAACCACTGTGTGAGAAGAGTTGTTGAGAGACTGACAGGCTGCTGGTGCTGATGCTGCAGGACATTCTAGTGCTAGAGACAAACTGACAGAAACCTCAAACCTGAACTATGATACTTAGGAATTTATGTTCTTTCAAGTGTGAGATAAAATCATATTTAGAGAAAATGAATTAGTTGACTGTTGAGAAGTGGTGTATATGCACACACCCATGCTCAAAAACATACAGAAAAACACAAACACCCCTACACAATTAATTAGAGAGCTAATGATTAATTTAAAAAAAGAAGATCCTATCTGGGTGTGGTAGCTCATGCATATAATTCCAACACCCAAGAGGCAGCAACAGAAAAGGGTACTGCAAAATTGAAGGCAATCTGGGCAACAGATGAAATAATTTAAAAAAAACCCACAAATAAATAAATGGAAGGAAGGAAGTCAGAAAAAAGAAAGGAGGGAAAGAAGGAAGGAAGGAGAGAAGGAAGGAAGGATCTTATACAGACTAGCTTAGGAAATGCAGAGGCTACCATGATAGACATGGTAAGAGCAAGATAAAATCAGAGTGGAAAAGCTGCATGCCCTTACCCCTGTCTGCTGCTGCCCATGCCTGGAATGGGAAGCTGAAGGAAGCTGGCCTTCTGAAGCCAACTGGAGCCAGATGAAAGGACACCAAAGAGAGAAATGGAATCGCTCCCAAGTGCCCAGCTAGCCAGCCCCTTTCAAAGCTTCTGGACCTTCCCAGGCTCACTCTAGTGTCAAGTTTATACTCTGCCTCCCTCGGGAATGCAGATGAATGCAAAGGAATCAGAACCAAGATGGAACTGAACTGTATACCACAGGTCAGAGATCTGGTACCAACTGTCTGTAGTGTGACTAAGAATAAAAGCATCCCAACCCCCACAGCCATTTGGAGATTCCAAAGAGCATCTCTGGAAAATAAAAGGGTGGGGCAGGGGGGAGAGAAAAGAAAAGAAAAACTCATCTTTGCTCCTAGCATTGCTGAAAATTAAAAAAAAAAAGGAGACAGATGATCCCAGTGTCCTGGAGGATGAATACCAATTATTAACCCCACAGTACTGCCAGAAGTTGAGGGCCTGACAAGTCTCCTGCCTCTGAGTAGCTTTTGGAAGCAAAATCAACCAAGCCACTGACCGACAAAAACAAAAAATAGTAAATTAATATGACTTTCCCTGTGTGTTCAGCTATGATCATAGCAAGATAAGATGAAATGTAAAACTTTGCAATGCAGCTTGCTGAGAATGGTAGGTTAAAACTCAGGCTGAATATCCCCTAGTGTTCTTTCATAGGGTAGGGGTAACCCCCAGTGGCTTCCTGAGATGCAAATTTGCTTGGAAGTTCATCTAAACTGTAGACAACTAAGCGAAGGTTAAGAGTGACCACATCTGTGACTCAGGCAGGAAAGGAAGCCCCCTAAAATGGAATTGGGGACCTTGTGAGACAGATAGGACCAAGAAGAACATAACAAAGTATTCCCATGATAACTTAACAAGACTGGAGGGCCTTGTGAGTGACTCTGAGGTGGTATCACTAGATTAAGACAAGGCTTGGTGGGGAACTGATTGCAGGATGTGAAGTATATCTCTCCCTTTATCCTAAAGAACTGATGTAGCCTGGAGATACTTACCTTAGCATCCTGGCAGGCCAGGGTGGAACCCAAGCCAACCCCTCCCATAATTTTTTCAGGGTTAAAGAAAATAAGGTTTGATAGAAGAAGACCCCGTAAAAAAACCTCAGATTGGAACAAATGGTTCAGATGATCCAACATTTCAGAGCACCTCTATTGTAGTGTTCTCTGACCTCTGCATTCAGAACAGTTTCAGGGAGACTGGCTGACATGACCCAGCTTCACAGAATACACCAGTCAGGACTTGAGCATAATCCTGAGTTTCTCAGGATCCTCATATGATTACCAGTGCCCTCAATCAGCAGGAGGTAGTCTAGAGAACTACACCCATGTTCCCCCCAAAATGGACTATGAATGTTTGTCTTTGCTTAAAGTATTGGTTACAAGTTGTTATAGATAATGGTAAGGGAAAAAAAAAGCTTTACAAAGGAGATTAGATTCAGGGTTTTTGTTTTTAAAAGAGAAAAAGGGAAAATGTTGTGGGACTATGCTTTTGTACACTGTAAATATTTATCAGTCCTATTGGTTTAATAAAACGCTGATTAGTCAAGTAGTTAGATAGGAAATAGAGATGGGGCAACCAGACTAGGAGAATTCTGGGAAGCAGGAGAGCAGAGCAACAGACTATACAGAGGAAGCAGAATAAGAATGCTGCACTGAGCAAAAAAGTACCAAATCATGTGGCTAAATATACATAAAATATGGGTTAATTTAAAGTATAAGATTTAGCAAGTAATAAGCCTGAGCCATAGATCATTCATCTTATAATTAATATAAGCTTTTGTTTATATTATATTTATTTTGTTTATAAGATTAGTTGGGACTAAGGGACCAACCAGGTGGGACACAGAAGCTTCCCACTACAAACCACCCCTCGTTAGCCCAGAATAGTCCCACTGTCTAGGAAATTCTTCAGACTCTGGATATCTGCTTTCCTGGAGACATGAGTATCTTCATAGTGGTAGTCCCGACCTCCACAGGCACTGATGCACTCTGGAGAGGGAGGGGCTGGCTTCCCTGTTGTCTGTATTGAAATGGAGGAGAGTAAATACAGTGAAGCAGGTATTTTCTTTCTTTCTTTTTTCTTCTTCCTTCCTTCCTCCTTTCCTTCCTTCTTTTTTTTTCTTTCAGAGAAGGTTTCTCTATCCTCACTCTCCTGGAACTCATTCTAAAGATCAGGCTATCCTTAAACTCAGGCATCCTCCTGCCTCTGCCTCCTGAGTGCGGGATTTAAGTTGTGTGCCACCACTGCCTGGCTAGGCTGGTATTTCTATGTTGAAAGTGCACAAGACTTTAAGCATTAAATTTGCTAACATTAAAAGAAATTCAACAAAAGAGGAAGACTTGGATGCTGCTCTGAAGCCAGACAGACCTGAGTGAGAATTCTGTTCAATTCTGTTAAAGTTTCTCACCCCAGGCGTTTTGCCTGTGGTTATCTTCAGATGTATAACGATGGCACCTCCTCATGGGAGAAATAATGAAGTGTCACACTTGGTAACACTGAGGTATCTGCTGAGAGTCGCCGAGGAGCTGTTTCCACGCTGATGAGCAGAACAAGAGTTATTAAGTCATGGGCAGAGCCAGATTATTTACAAAACTCTAATGTACGTGGATTTCAGCAAGAATCAAAGTTAACCAATTCCAAAGCATGTGTACTTGTGATGTAAGTTTTTGACTCTCCCTAAAAGGTTTTCAGTTGCTTACAAGGACAGTTTCTATTCTGGGTTTTCTCCACACCTTTTCCCCAACCCCCTCAATTCTCTTCTGAGGATTCTATCTCCATAGCTTTATTACATCTTTATATTGAAATTCCCATTTGAAAATAACTATGTAGCTATCATTCCCTTGATAGTTTGGTCAAATTCTCCCAACTTTAGACATGAGAACTCCCTTCTCTGAAACGCATCACCTAGATGAAGTACAAGCTGTGTCACCCAGTGTGGTGGTGAAAGGGATGTAAGACTTAGTGCCTCAGGGATCTTCTCACAAGCTTTGCTAGGCCTGAGTCCAAGATGGAGCTGAGAAAAAAATAAAAAGGGATTTGGCTGACAGAGCAGATGACAGACAAAGAGAGAGAATTGTGTAAGGAAACCAGCCAATGGCAAAGGGGGAATTGGTGAAGATTTGGCAAGGCTTTGTGAAACCCCTTGGTGGAAAACCATGAGCCTCAGCTTGTCGGTCTGGCGCATCATCCTAGGAGGCAAATCATTTTTGCCTGGGGAAGGTGCCTGCCAGGAAGCTGCCCCTCTGTGGGGGCCTTTGGAAGAGTGGATGTGTCTGGACTCCTGCCCAGCCCTGTGGATGGGAATGAGAAGAAAAAACCCACAGTGAGGTCCCTGAGCACTGTGATGGGGAGCACCCCGGTGGCTGACACTTGTGAGTCAGAGCGATGGGAAGAAAGAGTTGAGAAACGGGGAGGAAAAGGACGTGGGAGCGGGAGGAGGCAGGAGGCGGCTTTGTTTCTTCAGTCTGAGTCTGTCAGGGCCTGTCTCCTTCCTTGACGGGTCCCTCACTTGGCATTACTCACCCATCTTTTTAAAACTCAAAAGTCTGTCTTTTTCCAGGTGAAGAATCTACTCTCAAATGAGCACTCACCCTGTGAGAAACCTCTTTCAGGAGTAAAATCATCATCATCATCATCATCATCATCATCATCATCATCATCATCATCATCTTTGGGTTTGTGTGAGCTGCTGCCTGGGATGTGTGGCCTTGGGACATAGCCAGGATTTCAGTGTTCTCTTCTTTCCCTCTGGAGTCCTTGCCACAGTGTTTTGCCTTTTTTCTCCGGGTCATCAGAAAGCTTCCCTCTGGCGGCTCCAGCTCCAGGCTCCCACTCTATCTGGGCTGGCTTGTGCCCATCTTCCCGGCTTCCCTTCCCAGACTCTCCAGACGCCTTCCCATAGATAACTGACAAGGGCAAAGTTCACTAGAAAAAAAATCCTGCTGAGGTGGCAATGAATGGTAATAATTTGGGGTGATAATCTCCATCAAAGGATGATGTCTTCATCTCATGCACCCTAACATTTTTCCATGCTTGGCACACACAGAAAACAATCATGTTTTCACTACATGTCATGATAAAGCAGGAAGCAATGGGTCCCAGGAGGCTGAGCCACTCACGAGCATGATTCATTCCCACGATTGAAAACTGAGAGACTCGAATCTTTCAGCTTCTGGAATCCTTTTGTGAGCACCCAATTTGGAACCTTGGTCTTAACCCAGTGACTTTATAATATACTTCAGTGAACCCCAACAGTTTAGGGTGGTTCTCAACAGAGAAGGCTGAGCCAAGGGCTTACCAGATTCAGCTGTTGCCTCTCTGCTGGTAGCGTCTTTATGTATGAGAACACTGGATATATAGTTATTAAAAGTGACAATGCTATAGTTTAAAGGAGCTTGGACATCACCATCTTTCCCTCAACTAATAAAGTCTTCAAGTAAAGATGACAGGGGAGTGAGGTGGGATCCAAGGACAGAGGGCTTTTCTTCTACCTTCACCCGACCATCAGGCAATGAGGTCTTCTGAACGGACTAGATGGCAGGCCAGCCTCACATGTAATCTGTGGACATCTTACTTCACTGGCTCTCTATATAGGTTTTGTTTCTTTGAAATGTCCAATCCTTGGGCAGGGTATCAAGGTTCATGTCTTTGATCTCAGCACTCAGGAGGCAGAGGCAGCAGAACTCTGAGGGTTCGTGTCTCTTTTAACAAATCTAAATTCTGTGTTCCTATAAATAAAGAAGATAAACACAGCAAGTCATCAGCTGAAATGGAGCAGGTAAGCTGAGCACCCACATCCTTCTTTGTGCTTCCTGCTGCAGATGCAATGTTCTCAGCTGCCTGGGGCTCCTGCCTCCAGGACTTCTCCAAGGTGAGCTGCATCTTTGAACTGTGAGCCGGAAGAGACCGTTCTTTTTCTTCGGTGGTGTTTGATGGGTCATCTGCCACAGTGGTGTGAAAGGTAACTAATGCCCCTCATTGTCTCAGTGTTTGAAAAGAGACAAGGAATGAGCACAGATCTCAGATCAACATTTAGGTTAGTTGGTGTTTGTATGGGTTGTTTCAAAACTTTCAAGGTGAAATATAAATTATTTCAAGATTTGAATTATCCAATCTTAATTTTAGACTTCATATTAAAGTTAACATTGAAGGAAGGGGGCTGGGAAGATGACGCAGTGGTCCAGTGCTTATACTACACTTGGGAGGATCTGAGTTCCATCCTCAGCCCACAGGTCTGGTGTCTCACAACTGCTTGTTATGAGGATTTGGTGCCCTCTTCTGGCCTCTGATGTGCCTACACTCAAGTGCATTACACCTACACACACACACACACACACACACAAACACATGCACAAGCACACTTGCACACTCATACACATAATTAAAAAGAAAATAAATCTTTAAAAATACAGTACCAATGGGAATAATGCTGTGTGTTTCTGTATAATTTATATTCTACATTCTTCCATAAAGGTTCTAGGACATTGGATGCTAGTGTTTTGTAAGTTAAAGAACAATTTAAAATGCTAATAGGCTCTTACCTTTCAGCAAGGATCTATTACTTGTCATTTTTTGGACCATGGGATTTTGGTGACACTTGTGAATCCTTCTTCTTCCCCTTAGATGTCCCACTATTCCAGGTATGTTTGTTTTGGTTTTGCTTTGCTTTGTTTTGTTTTGTTTTGTTATTTAATGCTTTGAAGTGGCAATGTGAGAGAACAGAAATGTGAGCATGTATGGAACAGACTAGTTTCTATGGCCCCTGCTTCAATTCCCCTCTGAAGGTCCCCAAACATCTCAAAACCATTGTCTGATTTATTCAAAGTGCATTTGAGCCAGAGATTTTTCTGGTTCTAAAAAAATAATTTTGAAGCAATATAATCAAACTTTATTTCTTATAACATAATCCATGCCAGTAAAGAGAGCCTGCCCTTGTGTGGGACCCAACATCCATGAAGCCAGATACATACTCCTGAAAACAAGGCCAGAATCAGCTCATCAAAACAGTCCCTTATTTGCAGCTCTGTCTTGCTCCCTGTAATATATGTCTATGATTCTTTATGTAAACTGGACAATCAGGGAACTGTGATGTGCTCCACACAAGTTAAAGTTACTCTATTCTGTCAAGGTAGAATGTCCTCTTTGGGAAACCTTACATCCAGAAACGATTAACCACTTCAAGTGCCCTAATCAGAATGAACATCCATCCTCAAGACAGCATATTATATGTTTTTGATTTTTAAAAGCTTATGCATATGAGTGCTTTGCTTTCACATGTGTATGTGCATCATGGACACACAGTGCCCCTTGAAGTTGCAAGACAGTGCCAGGACCCCGGAGAGAACAAACTCTGGTCCTTTGGAAGAGCAGCAGGTACTCTTAACTGCTAAGCCATCTCCCTAGCTTACTAATGAACATGAAAAATATATTAAATGATTTATAGTTATTAAAATGAATGTTATTCCAGGAAAGCCATGATTGCCAAAACAATTTTGCTCAACAAAAGAACCTCAGGAGGCATCACCATCCCTGACTTCAAGTTATACTATAGAGCTACAGTAATAAAAACAGCCTGCAACTGGCATAAAAACAGACTTGTGGATCAATGGAATCAAATTGAAGATCCTGACATTAGCCCACACACCTATGAACACCTGATTTTTGACAAAGAGGCCAAAAATATTCAGTGGAACAAAGATAGCATTTTTAACAAATGGTGTTGGCATAACTGGATGGCAGTGTGTAGAAAAATGCAAATAGATCCAAACCTATCATTCTACACAAAACTCAAATCCAAGTGGATCAAAGACCTCAATATAAATCCAGCTACACTGAACGTGATAGAAAAGAAAGTGGGAAATACCCTCCAACGCATTGGCACAGGTGACCCCTTTCTAA